>VCCN01000920.1:6309718-6319793 GCA_006491835.1 Architeuthis dux
TGCCATGTAATCTGGGTATTTTAAGCAAAAATAGCAACTACTCAAAAGCGTCAGCTTAGTGATCCTTGCAATTTTCAAGTCTGGTCGAGACCAGGACTTTATTCTTACGAGGTTTTATGACCACCCCCTTTGCAGGATGGAAGTCCACTGAAGGAATACCTTCACCTTAATCACACAGCTTAGAGTGTACTCAATTAGCTGCTGAGTGCACGGGGAAATTTGTCCTAATGAAGAGTTTTTCACACTCTTCGCTCATACCGTGAATCGAACCCAGGACCTTCTGCGTGTGAGGCAAGAGTATAATTCTTAAGATTCTCTGTTGTAATCAATTATCTGATCAAATGTTTTTTTGTTTTTTTGCTGTTTTACAGGAGGTTGGCCAGGAAATAAAAAGGAACACTTTACTGAGAGAGAGTCTGGAAAAGTTGAAAGCAGAGAGAGATGATTTGTTTAACCAATTGATTGAGCATCGAAGAAGCTGTCCGATTTTGGCCCCCATCGGACAAATACCGGCTTACAATAACATTACTAAAAGTAGCCCGAAAAACAATGATGTTTGCTATTATAAAAACAATACTATTGGTTTCTGCGAGACCTTTATGTCAACTGAATCCATACCTACTTCTGGTAATTCGGCTTCTCGACTTTTGCCTGTTGCAAAAGCAGAAGACAGTGAGGCTTGCAATTTCTCTTCACTTTCCTATGATAAACCTTGTATGATTCTACGGTCCCCGATTGTCGCTAACCTAACGAAAGCAGACGACCATTCACATATCTCTTCAAACGCGTTAACTCTCGTCGGAACTCCGGGCGAGCAAGATTTTCCTCTTGATTTTATTTCTTTTCCCTCCCCTTCTTATTCCCCTTCATCCATTGCCTCATCCTCGTTTATCTCTTGTCCTTCCTCTTCTTTTCCCTTTCCACCTTCGTCTACTCTCCCCCTTTCTCCACCTAATCTCTTCCCTTCTCCTCCTACACCTAATATCTTCCCTCCTGTTCAACCTCCTCGTCCTGTTCCTCTTTCGTCTATCCCTTTCTCTTCTTCCCCTCTTCTTCGTCCTTCTCTGCCGATTCCTACCCGACTTCCTCCTCTGTCAACTCATCCAGTTCGTTTGTCTCCTGTATCATCCCAGGATCCTCCCTTTTCTCCCTCTTCGTCCTTTTCACCTTCATCTCCCCTTTCTTTTGCGTCTTCTTTCCCTTTCTCTCCTTCCCCTTCCTCCTTCTCTAGCACTTCCTCTCTGGCATCCGACTGTGCATCAAGGTCGAGTTTCGGTCCAGGACACCCAAACAATCAAACATCCTATTCCAGAACGGATGGTAATTTGTTTGACACGGCAAACTGTATTCCTAATGTGGATTTATATAATCCTTCTATTGACCACGCCATGACCAATGACTCTGGGAAAACAAACCTCCATGCGCCTCTGACAGCTTCACAAAGTGAGGGTCCTTCGTTGTGGGCGACCGAGACGCTACAGACGGATACTCAGCGTAAACAAAGGACTGATTCTGAAGAGAATTGCGACCATTTTCTTCAGTTTCCAATGCAGTTATCCGAAGAACTGTATGAAGACATTTTAATAGACGTAAGCGAACAACATGTTTCCAACCAAAAGGAACTGGATCTGCAGATGTATCTATAAACTCAATTGAAAAATAACTTTCGTCTTTATTTCAACGTTGAATTAAGAATCATCTTCATCTGATTATAATTGAAGAATTATCTGTATGTGAGTGTGTATTCACCGAGATAACTCGACAACTGGCCATTGCACGAAGTAGCCAGATATATTAGTCAGCACACCAGGCATTGCAGTGTCGAGTTTCAAGTTGTTTGGATCAGCGGTTCTCGAAAAACTCTAATAAAAAATAAATAATAAATTACAGATCTTTTATCTAAAATTATAGATCTAGATCTAGATATAAAATATCTAGATTGGCAATAGATCTAAATTTAGATATAAAATACCTAAATTAGCAACACTGAAGAGAAGTAACTGAAATACTTCGAAGCCGGAGTTTCGTACGATGGACGGAAATTTATGGCAGGTTGCTCCGCACACCATAAAGTCCGGTCCTTTCCAAACATGCACCTTTGGAACGGGCACTGCCCTAGTTTTGACTAATTATGAAAAGACTCAATTGGTTAGTAGACATCTTGTAAAATTTCTACAGAAAGCCATTACCAACAAATTTATACGCTCAGTAAATATATTTTCATGTATCTTTATTTTTCAATGAACCCTTTTTGAAACTGTAAATAATTTTTGTGATAAATAAACGTTGTTTTAAATTGTAATGCATTTTTAAGTTGTTTGTGCCCCCTGCTTAATCACCAGGCTTTCGTGACCAAACTGGTTAAAACGACATCCATTAAAGGCGGGCTACTGAGGTGTGGGTTTGCGCGTTTGAGTCTCGTCAGAAGCTATGCCCTTAATTCCGATTTCGCGCTGTTCAATTTAGCGGTCGAAGAGTGTATCAACCCAGAGTTGAGATAAAAGGAAACAATAAGAACAACTAGTAATAATGAAAAGAGGTCTGCTTAGTCACTCAATAGAAACCATCACATCTTTTGGCAGCATACCGTGTTGGGGGTGATAACAAAATTGGAAAAAGGGGTGATCAATGAATAAGTTTTTTCTCTCACCATTTGTTGGGCAGTGATCAATAAAACAAATGTCTGAATTCTTAAAAAAAAACAATCGTGAATGCTGCTGGACACAAACTGGTGATCAATTTAGCACAAACTTACATTGCAAATTGAACACATTTTGGGGGAATTTTGAAAAAAAAAAAAAAAAGGTTTTTCTAGACATAAGGCCACATAAATGCAGTAGAGGGCTGGAAATTTCGTGATACATACATACGTACGTACGTAGTAAGCCATCCAGGCTGACTTGAAAACTGAAAAAACCTATGTTGACAGTTTTGGTGACAGTTTTGGTTGATAGATTCTCATACTTCATTAACAAACAAATCTCACGTTGTTTGTAAAGATGTTGTAATAATTAATGATATTAATTAATTTAATAGATAATTAAATGATTTGGCAAATATAACAGTGTGATTTTCTTGGTTTGTGGGTCGTAACATTGGACTATTCCAGTGGCTGGTTAAAGGTTTTGCTAAAAAAAAACAACTTCCTGCCCACCATTTCAAACTACGCACTATTCTCAGTAAACGAATTCAGTATTTTTTTTCAATAAAAAACATCTCAATCCAAATATATCCTTGATTTCTTTTCAACAAGTATATCATATGAAAACAAAACAGATCAGGACAAACGTCATATAGCAATGATCAGCAAGCTAATATCGCTGGCCTTTGTTAATGGGTTTGATCCTCATCGGATCTCCCAGTATAGATGGTCTAATATCAATTCATGCTAAGCTACTATCCACTCTAATAATGAACAGTGTAATTTCTTGGTTTGCTCTCCGTAACACTTGACTCTCTCACTCACGGGTAACACTTTGCTGATAAAAATACCACATTTTGAAACTATGGGCTCTTCAACTGGAATAAATGTTCTATTATTTTTCCTTAGAAAATAGTTTCATAGAAATTCAAATATATCCGTGAATGTTTTCTAGTATATCAATAGTAACTAACAGGATCCATGGTAATTCCACTGGTGTTAATAACTAAGATATCATCACTACTCTCCCATATATATTTCTGCAATTAAAGTATATAATTTTGTTAAAGTAATTCATTACTCATGGAATGTATCTATATTGACTATGAACACGAAATAAAACTTATCATTATTGACTACTTGTGTTATCAGGTTTTTCCCTGTGGTTTACTACAACGATAACTTGATTTTTAGACTTCAGACTTGTGAGGGAGGAGTAATGAATGAATAACAGCTATAGTGAAGGTTGAGTTCCTTTTGCTCCCATTCAAGCATAAGCACCCTTTTCCATTCTTACTCTTGTTCATTACATTGCAAGAGTGGGTAGGGAGAAGAGATAATAACCCTGACTCACAGATATAACTGATTTGCTATCCGTCACAATAAAACGGACATTTTATTGATTAGTCATAGAACTTCAATGACGGGAATTTCCGTCATCCGCATACATAGACAGGCATAATATGAGGAGAATTTAAATTGTATTTCTGTGGACAGCAATTGCTTCCTCGCTTTCTTTACCCACTTTGTAAACGGTGAAACATCAAAAGTAACAATAAAACCCAAGAACAAGTCTTATTGGTCTGAGAAGACACCACAGAAGAAATTAATACTAATCAGCCAGGTCTGCTAGTCACTCAATAGAAACCGTCATGTTACCAACGTCTTTTGGCAGCATGCCGTGTTGGGGGTGATCAATTACAAAAATTGGAGAAAAGAGGTAATCAATGAACAACTTACTTTACTTCTCTCGCCTTTGGGCGTTGATCACTAAAATAATTCGAATTTTCAACAAAAAAACAATCGTGAACCACAAACTAAGGGACCAATTTAGCATAGACTTAGATTTTAAATTAAACCCCCGCTAAAAACCTATGTGGGGGGGGGGGATTTAAAAAACATAAAAAATCATAAAAAGGTTACGGCCCCAAAAGTGAAGCAAGGTTTTCAGCATCTTACGAGAAGCTTTCGAGTACACAAGTATTCAGCATTTTATGAGAAAACCGTACACAGTACACGTTTTCGATTGTAACTTTTTAAACCCAAGATATACTGATTGACAAGATATACCGTTGAAATGCTGATCGGTTTCTCTTTCTAACGATATATATATATGTATATACCTCCACAACCATAGTCATTGAACTGTGTACTCGAAACCTTCTCGTAAGATGCCGAAAACCTTGCTTCACTTTTGGGGCCGTAACTTTTTAAGCCCAACAAATACAAATTGGGAACATACACTGCTGGATAGCTGATATATAATGGTATATATATATATGCATATAACCCCATTAAGAATTAAATCCACAATCCATAGAATGTGGACTATAAAGTTAAAATGTCCCTGTAAAACGCTAAATACCTAGCAGCACTTTTGGGCTGTGACTTTTTAAGCCCAGCAGATACAAATTGGGAACATATGCTGGAAAGCTGATAGAATTCTCTTTCTAACGATATACAGATGTATACATAGATTTGGACTGTGTACTTGTTTTCTCGCAAAATGCTGAATACTTAGCTTCACATTTTGGGCTGTAACCTTTTAAGCCCAACAGATACAAATTGGGAACATGCACCGTTGGGAAGCTGATAAAATTCCCTTTCGGACGATATATATATATATATTTATTTTCATCAATAATTAATTCTACAATTCCTAGAATTTGGACTGTGTACTTGAAGTTTTCTTCATAAAATGCTGAGTACTTAGCTTCACGTTTAAGCTGTAACCTTTTAAGCCCAATAGATACAAATTGACAAGATATGCCATTGGAAAGCTGTGGAAATTCTCTTTCCAACGATATATATATATGTTTATATCTCCTTCATGAATTAAATCAACTATTTTGTCTATAAAGTATACTTGACACTTCCTTGTAAAATCCTGAAATACCTAAGATTTTAGGGTAAAATAAAGTGGATTTTTTAATTCCTCATGTCTGAAACCCATGATTTAGCCTTTTAAAGTACTCAGATATCTCAATTCTGTTTTTTTTTGTGTATGCTGGCGACCATTTAGTTTTATGCAAATGAGGTAGTTCTTCACAACTTTTTTCATGGGAACATCTTTTTTCTGAAAGAGGACATCCTAAGGAACATTTTGGTACCCTAAATGTAGAATTATGGGGTGGGAGTGCTCTGTAGCCCCTGCTGGCTCTCGGACTATACACATCTTTCCATTTTCCTTTATTAAAAACTATACCATTTCATAAAAATAGCGCGCTGTAAATTAATGGAAGTTAATATAAACAATACCTAACAATCTCCGGAGAGCAGAAATGGCTCGACGTTGTTCACAAAATGAAATTTTTGTCAAAACCGAAATGTTTTATGTAATATTAATGTTTTACCCAATATTAACAATTTTGATCAAGCTTCTCTGTCAAACCTTACTGACGAACCCCACCTGAACCTCCTTTTTTCACAAACTCCAAGAAACTTTTCGCGAACCCTTTAGGTTCGTACGAATCCAGGTTGGTGACCACTGGGTTAGATAATTTCGGGACCAGAGATCGGTGTTCGAGTAAAAGGTCAAAAGCCAAAACCTTGAATACTTTATTTTTAGGCCCTTCTCACTTATAAGATCGGCGCTACACGATCTTCCTACCCCTCATTTTGGCTTTGTGCCGAACTACGCTGAACTTAGTAGATATCATGTTTTTAGTTAATTAAACAATTAAATGCCCGAAAAAATATCGTAACACCTGGCAGCGAAGATTAATTGTTATCCATTGCAAGATAAAAGTCCTGACTCACAGATATAACCGAGTTGCTATCAATCACAATAACACGAAAATTTGATTGATTAGCGATAGAACAGCAATGGCGGGAATTACCGTCATCCGCATTTAATGAGTCAATACTTATGCGAGGTTAATATTTATGTTAATATTTATACAATTATATAAGGTTTCCTATTCTGTTTTACAGTGGTCGATGCTTGAGGGTAGACATTATTTTATCATATTGTGGGGGATAAGTCGGACAGACGAGCAGAGGGATAGTTCGTCAGTGTCCGAGCCATCTCCCCACTATTACAAAGTTATGACCTACCTATATAAAATGATAACACTACTTCCTTTAAATAATTATATTATCAACTCAAAGTAAAACACAATTACTAATAGCCATCAGAGAATATATATTTGTATATTTGCATGCATTTATCTGTACTAATAATAAATATGGTGCTGATGATAATGATGATCCATCAGTGATCATGGGAAGGAAATACAAGAAAAGGACCAATAGGGAGAGGGTTGAATCTGCTCTGAGAGATGCTTTTGGGTAAGTTAAGTCGAATGGAAGTGCAGTAAGGAATGCTGCTGATAAATATGGCGTTCCAAGAAGCACACTTATGGTCTACTTGTCAAGGAACAAAAAAGAGGTTCAGTTCGGCAAATCCTCACAGACGACATTGAGAGAGAGAGAGCTGGCTGATTATTTAAAACAGTGTTCCAACATATTTCATAGTTTAACAACAAAGATAACAAAACGACTAGCATATGAATATGCAGTTGCTAACAACATTAAAGTACCTGGTTTTTGTACGTTGTACTTTAGGATAATAAAATGTCTTTGAAATGATTAAATTTATGTTTTTAGGCAATCCAACTCACTTAATTTCAAGAATATGCCAATTAATACATGTGGCTGAACTATCCCACCCCTCTGACCGAACTATCACCACTAGATGGGATGGTTCGGACGATTTACAAACCTGTGTTTCGTTAACTGTAGCTTAAAATTGAAAGGGGCTAAGGATTTGATATTATCTGTCTGAAGAGCCAAATGATAAGGCTACATATTAACATCAACATAATTACACTACTGCTTAAACCTGATTTTTTAGAAAGATTGTTTTTTAAATGGCCGAAGTATCACCGCCCTCCGCTATATATCAAATCGAGCTTCTTCTTCTTAAATGATTAAGCAAATATGTTATTCACCATTCGGATTTGATGTGTATGAGGTATCTATTAATTTTATTCTACGCCTTGGGGTAACATCTTTCCTTTTACTAAGTCGAGAGACCGTGAAAAACAATGTAAATAAAGCTTCAGGTGTTTGCGTCAGTTTAAGCTACAGGTGTGTTCTTTTGCGTCTTGCGTCACTTAGTAAATGTGTTGATTCAGATCACTGGACACTTGGCAATGCTTCAAGGCTTATATTCACAAACTTTAAAAGGACAAAGACATTTAATCTGACTGAATTCGTGTATCGACAAATAGGTATACTTATAAGATTTGATAAAATGCCAACTGTGTTCAGTTAAGTAATTTGGTACCTGAATATATTAGGTTGTTACATATAAATTGTTACATATAAATTGTTGTTTTTGAATAGTAAAATGAAGAATAAAACTAAAAGTATAGTTATATACTATATTATAGTGTACAATAGGATAAGGGCTATCCGACATAATGATGAAAGAAAAAGACAATGTGGAGACTCAGAAATAATTTGCAAAATTATTTATTACCTAACATGTTTCGACTGAGAAAATCAGCCTTTTTCAAAGGTGTCCGGAGAAAAACGGTGAGTCCTACTTGATACGAGGGTTTGAGTTTGAATTCTCCCTTGAATTCTACCCCTAAAATATTCTAACCTGAAGAATGCAAAAAGAAAATGGATAATAATAGCGTAGGGTCACCGTTCACTCTCACCCCGATTGTAATGATCTGATTTCCATCCATCTTACTATAATTCACCAAATGTCCGTCCGAATTCAAACACAAACCATCGGATCAAGTAGGACTCACCGTTTTTCTCCAGACACCTTTGAAAAAGGCTGATTTTCTAGGTCTCCACATTGTCTTTTCTTTTCATCATACTATATTATAGTATATTTATTGATTGAACAGATGTATTACAGCTTGTCAGACCATTTTCAATGTTCAGTAGACAAATTCTCTTAAGTTAACATGAAGAAAGATATAAACAAGAAAAACAGTAAATATTTGATCGGTCTTTGTCTTTAATTATTTTATAAAGGTCTTTGTTTTTGTCTACTCACTGACTTTAACGCTACTGCGCCAGTCCTCTCCTTGGCTTTAGTCGTTTTCTGCACCAACAAAGTAACCTAAAATTTGTCTTCACAAATTTCTTCACACAAATATCGTGCATTGAAAATTAGGATAAAAAATGAGTGTGTTGTCAAGAATTACTGACAGAGCTATGACCACCAAATTTGCTGTGGTTACTAATGGAACCCGGGAGCATATTTTTAGCATATTGTTTTTTTTTTAAATTTCAAAAGAAATAATAGTGTTGGGAATGCGTTCGCGCTCACCCCCATCTTACTATAATTCACCGAATCTCTGTCCGTCTGTCTGAGCAAAACTCAAGAACGGTCAAGGTTATGGCCACCAAAGTTGCTGTGGTTACTGATTTGACCCCATAGCATGTTTTTAGTATATTAGTTTTCCAAAATGTCCACAAAAAGAATAATAGTGAGGTGTCTGCGTTCACGCTTGCCCCGATAATAATGATTTGATTTCCATCAATCTTTGTCGCTACCCACTGATTTTAACGCTACTGCACCATCTGATTTCCTTTTCTATCTTCTTAGCTTTATTCACGAAATGTCTGTTCGTCTGTCTGTGTTAGAAAAACTCAAAGGCGGCCAGTTTCTGTGACTACTAATGGGACCCCGAAGCATGTTTTTAGCAAATTATTTTTTTTTTAATTGCGTTCGCGCTTACCCCGATAATAATGATCTGATTTCCATCAATCTATCTATATAATACTGAAGGTATGATTCTGTTTATATGTATGTGACCTCTAAGTAGCCGAACCGGTGCATTGTAGCCAGAGGTACTGAATTAAGTTACTCCTAAAATGTTCTAACTTGAAGAATGCAAAAAAATAAACTCTCTCTCGGAGAGCAGATTTTCAGTTAGTACGTATAATTTGCCATACTTCTTAGCTTAATACAGCACAAGCCAAAATGGGTGGAAATATGGCGAGGAAGATTGTGCTACGCCAATCTTACAAATGGGATGGGCCTGCCTACCTAGAAAATCAACGTACAATATCCTGACCTGAGCTCGAACACCGACGTCTGGCACCGGTGGGAAGTACATAATCATACTAACATCGAAGCAGACCAACATATAGGTATTTACTAAGTTTAGCTTAGTCAGGCAAAAAGCCACAATAGTAGAACACCTGGTAAGGATCGAACCCCTACCTTTAGTAATGGTCAGTAAGAACAGTTTGCTAACCATCGGGCCACGGTGAAACTTCCTAAGAGTTAATTACTAGGCTAAACATACCCCCTCTACAAGGGTACAGTAATGGTACACCTTTGGGGCATCGTACTCACTACACTATGACCGGTGTATAGATGTAGATTATAATTCATCCGACACTATTTATTTAATTTAACATGTTTCGTTAGTCAGAGCTAAGATGTTAGCTCTGACTAAC
>VCCN01000920.1:6379982-6392702 GCA_006491835.1 Architeuthis dux
AATGTTCTGATATTCAATCTACTTCTACCGTATATGTGTGGCTTCTAGTAAAAAATACATTGGGGTCTACTAAGTCTAAACCATGCATAATCTTAAACATTTTTATTAAGTCTCCCCAAACCCTCCAATTTTCTAACAATGTTAACCCTAGATCCATGATTGTTTGCTGCGTCTCATTTGCAACATGAGGATGCTCAAAAAAGGTCTTTTCTCTTCTATTTACCTTTTTATAGATGACAGTCTCGTTTTAGAGAAATGCCATTTCAGACATCCTCGAACTGGTGTACTATCGTTGGCACCAAATGGTAAGAACCATCTTGCACTTCTACTATTTGGGAACTCCCAAGAAGCCCTCCTTGATGTCATAACTCTGGCCACCCCAACCATACCACCCATGAGCCGGTCACCAGTAAGTATGAAAGTCTATTGTGTTGTTCTTGTCTGAATTTTTTAGTTGAGGTTTTGTAATCATTCTCTGTGCTATAAATATGACTCATGGGCGCATGACTTTCAGCTATATAGCACCTAGACTTTGGAATCAATTACCCTACGATATCCGAAACATACATACAAGCTTTAAATCAAAAATAAAAACTTTCTTGTTGTGAGACTTTCATAAATATATGAAATCAGTAAATAAATACACTCGTAACTGTAGCTCTTGCCCCGTATTTTTGTAAAAAACTTTATTGACAAGTTGCACTTTCTTCTTACTCTTCTTTAATAGGCCTCTAATTTTTACTGCAATTGATTGCACATGTTTTCAAGCGCTTTTGTCTTAAGTCCCCTTAAGTATTGAGGTTCCAAAGAAGGGGCGCTTTCTATAAATGCTTTTATTTGTTTGTTTGTTGTTTTTTTTTGTTATTGTTATTGTAATAATAATAATAATAATTTCATTCAAATAGTTCTTCGGACGATTGAACTCCTTCTTGTTGTTTGTGTTGTTAACACAACGTTTGTCCGATCCATTCTTTGGCCTTCCCCAGGTGTAATATCCGAATGTGATGGGGGTAAACAGAAGTTTTTAATTTCCAAGGAGGCATCCCTTATAATGTAGGATTTGGATGTTTCTTTATACTTGCCTTGACAAAAAAAAAAATGTAGATTTTTCCATTGGAGAAAACAGGCTGCCCCCGCAAATTCAGACTTGAGGAACACAGAAAAGCCATAATCAAGGGCTAGATAGAAAAATCTGGAATAGCCGACCATGTCTGGAGAGAAAAAGGCGACCACTTTCCTCTCTGAGAGGAAGTCCAGATTATTGACAGAGAATGCTGCTGGAAACATAGAAAAATCAAAGGGGCAGCGCATTAGACAAACATGTGCGGGGTTCAACCCAACGTGGCTTCCGTGCTACTCAACAAACCCAAACCCAACAAGGCAAGGAATGTTGAAGAATGGATTGGCTGAAGCATCGTGTAAACAACACAAATCGTCCAAAGAACTAGTTGTATGTTAATGACCCTTCTCAAAACTATAGAAAATATCATTGTATTTTGTTTCATTTGAAATTTCCTCATCTTTGTTGTTTTTTATAACAACATTTCAGTCTGTCTGAATTTTTGTTTTTACATATATAAATGTTAGTTGTGTGGATGTGACAGAATGGAAGATTTGATTAGACAATGTGGAAAAGAAAGAATAAAAAAACGTGTTATGTCTCAAACATGTTTATTATCATGAAGATAAATCTTTGTGCATTTCGTTGTTGTGAATGACATCATCAGAAGAGATTTGAACATAGCAGAGTCGTGCAACATTCCATGCTGTGTAGTGTAAATGAAATGGGATGTGTTTTGTATGTTTGGGTGACCTAGTTTGTTCAATGAGAAGTTACTTTTTAGTAACTTCCCATTGAACAAACATATATGATATGAGTGATATGAAAATATAAATATATTTCTTTTAAATTCATTATAAATCATACATTGATAAATATTAATAAAATAAAGTGATAGAGATTCCTTACAATAAGTTAAGAGTTAAATTCATTTCGCTCATCTTTGATTTGTTATTATTTTAAAAAATTTATTTTCAGTTTTCAAATCTGATACCGGATTTTATGATAACTGGACCTGGTTTCCGACTAAAAGGACCTGGAGGTTTGTCCTGTACAGGGTTCTGGGGTAATCATTGGGAATTCCGACCTGACATTTCGTCCTGTGTCTGCCACACATAATGTGACCCATTGGCCATTAATTTAGTCTTTCATTTCACAAAATACAGATTCCATTCCAAATTTGACCAGCTACAATCTCAAAAACTTTTTCATCAAATTGCAAACCAATCTTCCATAAAAGACCAGAATTTCCTACCACTCAACCATTGCACTTAAAAGTGCCTGGTGGTAAGTATTTGTTATTTAAACTGCTGTGTATTGCAAACTTTTTAAAGGCATTGTTATACACTACTGTCCACATCTTGATTGTTATAGTCACAACGTTTCGGCTGTTGTACCCTCCAACCTTCTTCAGGTGTCTGTCATGGTCAGTAACCTTCTGGCAATTTCGAACCAAACCTTTTATTCAATCCATGGGAGTAGATTGTTCTCATTCCACTGTCTATGCCTATATCAGTTAATTCTTCCTAGTTAATTTGTCCTTGCGATGTTGCTTGTCTGCCTCTTCTGCTGAAACAATGTATATGACTTTTTTGTACTACCCAACCCAGGGATTGAACTTATGACCACCATGCATATACTCTGTTTCAGTAGAAGAGGCAGACAAGCGACATCGCAAGGACAAATTAACTAGGAATAATTAAGTGATATGAAATATCCTCAGGCATAGACAGTGGGATGAGAAAAATCTATCTATGGGTATTGAATAAAGGGTTCAGTTCAAAATTCCAAGAAGATTACTGAAGAAGGATAGAAGTTTCACAGCCAAAACGTTGTGTTTGTGATTATAACCAAGATGAGGACACTAGTCTGAGTAAATAAGAGTATAATAAATCACAAACCAATCTAGATCTTCCATAAAAGACCAACATGTGAAATTTTCCACCACTTCATCATTGCACTTAAATGTGCCTGGTGGTGAATATTTGTTCTTTAAGCTGCTGTGTATTGCAAATACTTTTTCAAGACAACACAGATCATTTGTCAAAGGCTTTAAGTCTCTTTGTTTGAAGTCCCTTGACAACAAATTCAAAAAAAATTGTTTTATGTAGAATGATGGTCCGAGTCAAAGTTGTGATAAAAAGCAACTAAAAATTAAGATGAAAGTAAAAACTAGTCAAAATTAATAATAAAAATATTGTTACATTACTTCATCCAATAATAAGAATAAATTCAACTCTGGTGCATCATTTGCTGCGATGTCATTTTTCTCTAGATACAAGAAGTTGATTTGGACCAGGGCTTGCTGTTACCTAGTCTTCTTTGTCCCTAGATTACTGATGCTATAGTGACCTCGCTACAATAATACACTCACTTGCAGTATTTCCGTACTCTGCTCTTGATATTTTATGATACGTTTGGAAAATTTTAGTGTTGAGAATTTCTGTCCCAGTGAAAGAGAGTACAGAAAATTAATCTCTCTGTAATCTGTTGGAATCATATATATATCTGTTTGTTATGTGGATGTAAGGAAATCCGACAGAATGGTAGAGGTAATTTGACAATGTGGAAATGAAAGATTGAGAAAAGTGTGTTACGTCTCAAACATTTTTATTATCATGAAGATAAGCCTTTATGCATTTCACTGCTGCAAAGCGGCATCATCAGAAGAAGTTTGAACACTGCAGAAAAGTGCTACAATCCATGTTGAGAAAGCTGAATGAAGTGAGGCATAGTATTTGTTTTTTTGTTCCTGGTGAGGAAAAGGGAGTAGGGAAGGTGACCTCTTTATGATAATAAAAATGTTTGAGACGTAACACACTTTTCTCAATCTTTCATTTCCACATTGTCAAATTACCTCTACCATATATATATATATAAAATGTGTGTGTTATTGTGACCATATATATATTTATGCTCACATATAATTTTTATATAATCATATTACATAAGCGTTTATATTTGGTAATACATCTTCAATATATATTCATATGTACATTATGTAGCTGTGTGATTATATGTGCGTATGTATAGCTTCATTGATAAAATTGTACTTATGTATATATAGGGTATTTATCCGCCTCCCAATGAGGGCAGAATGTGACACAAGTTTAAGTTTAGTGTGGGGACCATCACATGTACGTGCGAGTAACAACAAAAATTGTCTAGTTCCCTCAGCATTTCCTTTTGGGACACCTCAGGCATCAACCCAGATCCTATCCTTTTAAGTGCAATGGGGAGGTGCAGCCTGAGGGTAAGGCCCCCCTGGAACTAGACATTCAATTTGTTAGCTTCCGGCCAAAAGACCAGAAGCCAGAGATCTATATACATACATATCCAATGAAATTATCTTCATATTTTATAAATGTATGTTGATAATTATATCTCAACTTCTGGTTTTATAAGTAATAGATTTCCTATCGACCTGGACTAGACAACAAATCCACTGATACTTTATAAAATGACCACTATTAATGAAAATCAGTAAGACTTTATTCAACTCAAACTATACTAGCATTCCAAGGGAAATTATGAATCACAGCCACATATATATGCTGTGTTAGGGGTGATCAATTAAAAAGTTGGGCTGTGATCACTAAAAAATGTCTGAAATATCAAAAAACAATCAGGCACAAACCAGTGACCAATTTAGCATAAGCTTACATTGAAAATTGAACCCCCACTTAAACCCTATTTTGGAGGGGAATTTTCAAAAAACAAAAACATTTTCCCTATTTATTGAGGGGAGTGTGTGTACAACATTTTAAGTTTCTACTATGAATGGTTATGGCTGGACGAAGTCCAGATAAAATTGAACCCCTCTCTAAAAACCTTTTAGGGGTGTAAATTTTCAAAAAAACAAAAACATTTTCCCTACTCATTGAGGGGAGTGTGTGTGCAAAATTTCAACTATGAACGGTTAGGGCTGGGCGACATTCGGATACATAGATAGATAGATATATATAAGTGTGTGAACACATGAATAACCTAAACCTTTGGTAGCAGTGATTAACATAGATATTGGAATGCAATAGAATATTTTCAGTTCTATGGTTTGGCAGAACCGATGTTATTTGTTGCCATAGGAACAGTGGCCCGAATTGAAAGTTGTATACAAAACAACCAAAATTAAGATGAAGGAAAAAATTAGTCAAATTTAATAAAAGTGGTGTGTTACAATACTTCATCCAATAATAATAAAGATTGATATAAAATGTTATCATTTTTATTATTATTATTATTGGACAAAGTAATTGTAACACATTATTTTTATTAAATTTGACCAGTTTTTACCTTCAACCTAATTTTAGTTGGTTTTTTTTATACAACTTATTAATAACGAATAACAGAGGGAGACTAGTTTATGCCTATCTGGCAATGAGGGTGTGAGTTCAATTCTCACCGAAGGCTTACTCTTTATTTCCGATTGTGCTGTTATTTGGTGACATAGAAACAGCGGCTCGAATTAATAAGCTATATAAAAACAACTAAAAGTAGGTTAAAGGTAAAAACTAGTCAAATTTAATAAAAAGTGGTGAACTTTATAGATGTTTGACATATTTCAGTATACTTGTACCATCTTCATAATCAAATTTATACATATCAAACATTAAATGCCAAAGTTATTCAAATTCATAAGAAATACACAGTATTTCTTTTTCACCTAAATTTAATCATTTGATTTTGTTGAGTACAATATTTTGTACATATCAGTGTTTCCATATATTGGTGTTATATACATATCAATTTTTATGTACATATGGATAATATTGAGTGTAAATTCATGAATTCTGTATGTATTCATGAGTGCGTATATACAGGGTGGGTGAAAAGAAATTCCCTATTGAAAAATGGTAATAACTTTATTATTTATTGGTCAATTTTAGTCAAACTAGCTTTACTTTGGATCATACAATGGTAGAATTTGTCTGCTGTGTTAAAATTCAACGTAGGCTCCAATTTCTGTAAGTGTTTTGGTATGGCCTCAATCGACCGTTGCAGGAAGTCCAGAGGTATGTTGGTCATAACATGTTGAATGTGCTCCTCCAGAGTTTGTGGTTTGGTGCAGTACACCTATTCCTTTGCACACCTCCACAGGGAGAAGTCACGGCTTTGTGTAGGTCATTTATTTCTAATAGGGAGTTAACTCTCACCCACCCTGTATGTATATATATATACATACACACAAGTATATAATATATGCATCTTATACATTCAAAACATGCCAGATCATAGAAGTATAATCTGTATTACAATTATACCATTTGTCTTTTCTTTTGATATTTTTTTTTATAACACTCAACATTTCACAATGGCGGTTTGCCATTGCCAGATTACTGCTGTTGTTGATTTAACCCTTTCAAGACTAACCTATTAAGGTGCTTGATGCCTAAATTTTTAAAACAGATATAAAAAGCCAAAAACGTGTTAATTTTCATTTAACGGTTAAAGAAAACTATTCTTTTATTAAATCAAAGATGTTACATATTTTTAAGAACCAAAATCATGATGGGATACATTTGTCCCGGTACAGATGAAAAACGCGCAATTTGCAGATCACTTTGCTTACACGTCTTTCCTCTTCTGGGAAAATCTCATTTATTTTATTTTTTGTGACACATACGTCTCAGTAGACTTGTAAAAGAGATCTTTGGGACATATATATATATATATATATATACACACACATATGTATATATACACCAGGAGTCTTGAAAGGGTTAAGTGAAGAGAGATCAGTTGCTTCCCAAGGTTCAGTTGGTCAAAGTTGCCAAATATTTTCAGCTCATATGACAATCAATGTCTAAAAATTATATATTGGATGAACCCAAAATTCTGTTTTTGCTGTTAGATGTCATTAGGAGCGTTTAGTTTTAACTAACTTCATAAAATAAATGAATTTTAAAAAAGAGCCTTTGATTGTATTGTGAGTTGTCATATCAGAGTGCATTAAAAAAAAAAAGAAGTCAATTTACATATTTTGGTTTATTGATTCTAACATGAAAGATGGAAGAAAATAAGCAACATTTTCTGCGGTTTTATTTTAAGAAAGGTAAAAATGCGACTCAATTGCAAAAATAAATTTGTGCATTTTATGGAGAAGGTACTGTGAGTGATTGAACATGTCAAAAGTGGTTTGTGAAGTTTTGTGCTGGAGATTTCTTGATAGTGATTAAATCAAGACATTATGCGAGAATGATGCGGGAGATATCCAAATCAAGTGTTGAAAATCCTTTGCGCCAGTTCGGATATATTAGTGGCTTCCACATAATGAAAATGTTTTGTTTTTTTAAACAAATTGTGATGGGAGATGGAAAGTGGGTACTTTACAACAGCGTGGGATGCAAGAGATCATGGAGCAAGTGAAATGAACCACAACTGATGCAGTGTATATGGTGGGATAAGAAGAGAGTCCTCTACAGTGAGCACCTTCCGAAGAACCAAACGATTGATTTGAACAAGTACTGCTCCCAATTAGACCAAATGAAGGCAGCAATCAACGAAATGTGTCTGGAATTAGTTAAGAGAAAGGGCAGGATAATACTAGACTGCAGGTTTCTTTGCTGACCTGGCAAAAACTGTTACAACTTAGCTGGGAAGTTGTCATTCTACACCATATTCAGCAGATACCACATCTTCAGATAATCATTTATTCCAGTCTTTACAGAATTCTCTTCATAAAATTTTTTTTTTATCCGGAAGACTGCAAAAGAAACTTAGAGCAGTTTTTTTTGCTGAGAAAGATAAGTTGTGGGAGGATGGAATTATGAAGTTGAAAGATATTGGAAGAAAATAGTAAATATGTTGTTCAATAAAGTTTGTTGAAAAATAAAATGTCTTATTTTTACTTAATAAAACCAAATAAATGTTTATGGTTACCCAATATTATATACAGGTTCATGGAACAGCTATAGTGAAATACTTAACCAAAACCAGTAATTCATTGTAGGTTAATAAGTATTCATCTGTAACTGCATACAAGGTGTGGTTATTAAATAACGAGATTAGGCTTATGTAAGTCTAATCACATTGCTTGCTCATTGGTCAATGTATACATAAACAAACCCTGAAAGTTTCAATCAGCTTGTCTTCAGTTCGATGTTATGTATCCCTTGAAGAAGACAAGTTTTTCTGATGTGTCGAAAATAATGGTCTTTTCAAAAACCGAGCAATGCATCAATTTGAAATTTTTGGTGAAAGTGAACAAAAACAGCTGCAAAATCTTTTTGAATGCTAACCAATGTTTATGAGGAAGAAATGCAGATATAAAAAGAAAAATGATACCTCACTTCATTTATTAATTTGACATTTCTTTCATTTTAATTTAAATTGCTTTTTATCACAACTCCCAAATAGTCATTCTACAATCACTAGTTAGTGTGGATTGCTTAGACTCAAATCCCTTATCCTCAGGAACCATGCTTTCCAGGGTCTGAGAGTTGTAAAAAGCAACTGAAATTAAAATAAAAGAAAGACTAGTAAAAAAATAATAATAATAATTGACAATGTTTTATCTAAAAAATTTGAATATTACCACCATATTTCATGTATTTAAAAATACAAGGATTATTCTATGGATTAACTCTTTCCTCCCTAGAAGCCATGTTTGATTATTTGCCTGACTGCATTCGTCTAACAAAGTGCCTTGAAACTAATCTAACAGCCTGTTGCTGAACAAAAAAATACAATGGGCAGTAAATAAATTGCTATATCTCTTAATATTAAATTTTCAGTGATTATTCTCAATGAATCACTTCCAAGTCCAATGAAATAAAACCATGAAAAAGTTAATTGAAAAAGATTATTATCGATTGATAGGCATTGTTATGATTTAAATAGGTTTTTTTAAATCTGTTTATTTTCAATAATATTAATGAATTATTATCTATAAACTGCTTAACGGTATCAGGTAATTGTGTAGCCGGTTCAGTTTCAGGGAGGAATGAGTTAAAGAACCAAATAAAAATGCCAAAAATTGTTTTAAGTGTTTTATTTGTGGTGAATTCTGTTATCAATCAAAATACGGAAGATGGAACTGCAGGAGCTACAGCTGCGGCTGTGGTGGAGCAGCTGGAGGTTGCTGGACTTTGGAATGGGCAGCCATTGTCATAATGGCAGCAACACCTGGAAGGAGAAAAAAAAAAATTGAACATCAAGAATTATTTGATCAAAAAAACAAATAGGTAAACTTGGGAGAAAGTCAACCTCAGATAATTTTTCTTTTGTTTTTGTCAGAAATGCATGGCCAGTAATCTGTTATGGTTTAACTGAAAAATATAATGATTCAGAACAGAGGATCCCAACCTGGGGTACTTGTACTCCCATGGGTACATAGAGGTCTGAGAGTATAACCATGGTGTACGTTGATGTAGAGCAGTGGTTCTCAAACTGTGCGCCCCAAGGCAACCGAGGAGTAAAACAAAAAAAAATACATATATAACATACTCCCATCCAAAATTCACAAATTGTGTAATTCACACTTCAACAAAAACGATGTCTGGCAGCATAAAGTGCTCATTCTATAATTGAATTTTGGGCTATTTATTGTTTCGTATATTTTTCTTCATTGGTATCTATTAAATGGGCTATTTTGGGCTTTAAATTTACTTCTTAAAAAATACATTTGTCTGCCCAAGGCTATTCCTCTGCCAGTCTTTAAAAACCATCAATCTTTGGATATGGGAGCACAAAAAAAATGACAAATTGAAGAAATTTTAATTTTATCAAAGAATCACTACTGTAGAGTGTAACAACCTCACTACAAAATAAACGGATTGCTGAAGCTGCTATTCGAGCACCGCTGTTATTTCTGTGTTGTTGGGGATTAAATCAAATCTCAAGACACCTGAACATGATCTTCATTGTGCAGTTACTAAAGTTTCCCCGGTTATTAATGAACCTGTTGCCAAAAAAACAAGTTCAACCATCTCACAATATAAGACTGACATAGTCAAAGAATTAATCCCTGAGTATCTTATGAAACTGGGAGAGAAACTTAAAGGATATTTCCCAAACCTTTCATTAATGATTAAATGGGGTTCTTATTAAAATCAATATTTTTTAATCTTTAATTTTTAGGGGTACAGAGGAACAAAAATGTTGAGAAACCCTGATTTACAAATTTACAACAATGCATTTTAATTATTTTTTTCAGAGCTCCGATACACTCTTATACCTCAAATTGTGAATGCTTTGGTTTTTCATTCTTTTTGATAGAATTTTATAAAACCTGGCTTAAGAATTTGCTCTTTTCCTCGGTAGCAAGCCTCAGACCCTCCTCTCCCTTTTTAAGGGCCTCTGCAAAGTTCCGGCCTGCAGCAAGAGCGATTACTTGCAAGGTCTCGATGTTCATGTTCAGTGACTTCATGTCTCTCTTTCAGACATCTTTGAAATGAAGATGCAGCTGCCCTTGTGCACTCTTGCCGGGGACCAATTTCCCCTGTACAGCAGACAGACAGTTTAATGATATAAAATAAACAGTACATTGCAAAGGATGATTGTGGAAATCTGTCACTCCTGAAATATTAATAATCTTTAGAGAAGATTTTCTCAAGTAAATTTTTAGCATTACTGAGTTAATTTCAAATCACTAATGACTTTTTTTTAGTTTGCCAATAAAGAAAACAGGTTAATTTTTAAACTCTTAGAAACGCTTTTTTTTTTTTAAATGTATGTAATGAAAAGGCTTACAAGCAATGAAGAAGTCTAGGAGTGTACAGAGCGTGTTCTATGTTGTCGAGGAGGTTAAGGCTGAGCTGAGATCACTCAACCCCTGCCCATACATCACAGTCCAGCATGATAGGATAAGGCCCTCATGGTTTACACTTACAACAACAGACTTTAAAGATCATGAATTAATTTTGATACAAAAACTGCTTTTAAAAATGTTCGTTAACATACTTCAAGGGTTGGGGTGTTGCTGAGAATGCAAACATTCATTGGCAAAGTTTAACGAATCCGCTGTCAAAAATGGATCATAGATTTTGACTGTTCGCCGGTAAAGAAGCTAACATTTATTACTTTCATACTTACCATATTTACAATGCAATCTCAAATTTGAACCCCCACTTTTTGTAGCTAAAAAAATCAGTAATATATTTTTTTTACTTTCTAGTATATTACCCACCAATTTTGACCCTGATTTTAAGGGGGTCAGAGTTTAACGAGTCAGCTGTCAAACATTTTTATATTAAATTTTAAAGTACAAAAGTAACAAATGTTAGCTTCTTTAGCAGCAAACAGTTAAATTTTGAATAGAAAAATATAACCACACACACACGCACATTTGTGCTTAGACATGTATGAGCATGTGAGAGAAGGTGTGCACATATGTACTTGTATATGTAGGTGTCTGCGCCATAAGAAAACAAAAAACTTACTTTCTAATGTAATCTTTTCCGTGATGTTCTTGGTTTTGATGTTTTCGTCTTGGCTCGTGATAAAAATATTTTGGTGGTCAACCATTTTCCAGCCATACTTGGCAACCCACTGATTCACTAGTTTGTCTAAAATGAAAGAAAACCAAAGATTAACACACACACAACAATCCTATCAAGTGCTTGAACATCTTCTCAAAGAGTTTATCCAAAGATTTTCAAAGGGATAAATATAATACTAGCATTCCAAGGGAAATTATGAATCAATGCCACCTATATATGCTTCTTTTTACCGTGTAAATTAAACAGTGGTGGTGGGCAGTAATCATTAGTGCAAATTAAAAAAAAAAAAAAAAAAAAAAAAAAAAAATGAAAGCTGCTGGACACAAGGCCTGAACTAAGGGATCAATTTGGCATAAACTTACATTGTAAATACTTTTGTGTACTTAAAGCAGGTTTTTAATGTCAATTTTTAATCATCGAAAATTACTTTGATTATGCCATGATTGATATCTGCCGACAGAAAAATTTAAACTCTGCAAGTAAAAATCTTCCAAAAATAAAGCAGCCGTTATAGAAATATAGGATTCAATGAAACTGAGTTAATCTAATGTTAACCCAACTGGATTTTGAAAAAAAAAAATTACTTTTTACTTAAAATATAGTGAAAAATACATGTTTACAGTGGTTATCTATTCTGTCAACTCAGTTCAAAGGTCAAGTGGAATGAAAGCCTGCTGAAATTTAAGAGCACCTCATGGCACAGCTGAAGTATGGATGACCAAACCTGATATTACCCATGATTGCAAAATTATATTCCAAACATTATAACAGACATATGATGGGCAACATTCAAGTTAATAATAGACAATGCTTCATCTAAGAAATTCAAATACTATTACAATGCAAAGCCATACCTGAGAGATCTCCTAACAGTTCAGCAAATACGTCTTTGTGGATGGTGTCATAGCAGATTCCAACAACATGACAAATATCTAAAGGTAGAAAGAGAGGATATAAAAAAAGAAACAGTAAATATTTTATTGGGTTGAATAAAGAATAATTATTGTCAAAATTCAGAAGAGAAAGCTTGGATAAAGTGTGAAGAAACCTGGGAAAAAAAACTTACACTTCCTAACGGAATCTTCAAAACCAGTGATGCCGTAGATCAGATTAGGATCATTGTTAATCTCAGACTGGAAAAAATAAAAAGACGGGGAAAATTATCAAAACAAATAACTCAATTTTCAAAAAAACAAACATGAATGCTGCTGGACACAAACT
>VCCN01000920.1:6393040-6422069 GCA_006491835.1 Architeuthis dux
TTAAATTTTCAGCCTTCTATCCCCATTGGTGTGTACTGTACACATCATACATACATAGCCAGCCAGCCAGACCAATATGAAAACTTACATTGACAGTTTCAGTTGATGGTTTCTAGTTACTGATATCTTTTCATTTATTTGTTTGTTTGTTTACTTATTTGTTTTCTGTCACACTAAAGTAAACGGATATATAAAAATTAATGAAACCCTACCGTGGAATCGAACCTACAACATGGTGATAACCAGACAGAAACCTTTATCCATTCAGACAAGAAGCCACTGACAGTAAACAAGCTGAAATTAACTCAGAAATACCAAGCTTAGAGCCGGTCACTTTCCATGCAACTACACAGATGTCATCAGTGACTACTGACCAACATTTCCTTTCTACCCACTTCTCAAACAATACTGAGCCCCAAACCTATCACAAACAATAAAATATTTTCTATAGTTTTGAGAAGGGTCATTAATATTCAAATGGTTCTTCGGACGATTGAACTCCTTGTTATTTGTGTTTTAAACAACGTTTCAGCCGATCCATTCTTCGGCCTTCTTTAGGTGTAAAATCCGAGTGTGATGGGTTTAGCCCTTATAGCGCATGCCCCAGGTGTTTACCTGGGCCATGCCTGAAGAATGGAGCGGCCAAAACATGTTTACAACACAAATAACACGAAGGAGTTCAATCATCTGAAGAACCATTTGAATAATGGGAGCTGTTACAAAAAAATTCCTTACATTCTCTATAATTAATAAAACTCATCTTTTTTGACGACACAGATACACTAGTCAAAAATATATTCATTGAGGTGTAAACTGACCTGATGGGGAAATAACAATGACTTTCGGAGAAGGAATATATAGGATATCAATAAAACAGATCTTGAATCTTTACTTCAGAATAAAGGTATACAATCTTTGATCCGAAACCCTTGGGACCGACACTTTTCGGAATTCGAAATGGCATCAATAGTTAAATTGGTAATGACAGATGCTTCCTTTTCTGCTGCTTACTTTTACCTATAGAGAAATCTGCAGCTCTTTTCAACATTTTCAGTCTTAAAAATCAAAAAATCAACAAAATATCTGTGAGCAGCAGAGGAATATCTGACTAATAGGAGCAATGACACAACAGCGGGGTGTGGGTTGAGCTTAGACCGTGCCCTACAAGGCCTCTGAAATGACTTTGGTTGAGCATTGTGTCAGGTCATGTTTGGCACCAAACATGAGCTTTGGTGCGCAGACGACATGCATGAAAAAAAAAAAGTTCAGTTTTCAGATAAGAGATTGTGTACCTGTAATACATGTTTTTATCCAGTTCACAGGAACTGACAAAAAACAAGCCTTAATGAAACTCATCATAATCAGCCTTCAAAAGTCTGGCAGTACTTTTTATCCCTGCCACACATTAATGAAATATTTTGATGCAAAAACTGTCCCCTAATACTACTACTTCTCAAACATAAACAAACTCCCTGCCACACGTTTCAGAACTAGTAGTATTAAGAAGTGGCAGCAAATGGTAGGCAGTTTGTTTATGTTTGAGAACTACTAGTATTAAGAAGTGGCACAGAGTTTGTTTAAGTTTGAGAACTACTAGTATTAAGAAGTGGCACAGAGTTTGTTTAAGTTTGAGAACTAGTAGTATTAAGAAATGGAAGGGATAAAAATTACCACCATTCAAAGTCTGTTGTTGGACATAAGCCTTTTCCAAGATAAATATCTAGATTTTACACTTACCCAGAATTCCTTGAACTGACAAGTTTCCAAGATGTCAGCCAAATTGAAGATCTTCCTCATTTCTTCAGTTTCTTGCTAAGACAAAGTTAAGGACAAAACATTTAAGGATTCTGTTAAAAACAATGTCATCCACTGAATAGTCTGGACTTGCATAATTCCCAGGTAATATTGAGTAAAGGGTAACACTTCTTAGTCATCTATAGATATTTTACTTACTTCATAACATGCACAGTTACCTAACCTACATCGTAGCTATATATCCAGAACACACAATATCTTCAAAAGTTCTCAATTTCAATGACATTTTGTGGAAGCCCATCCATGGGCTAAGGAAGAAGTGATTAAATTTTGAGGCAGATCTAGCAATTTGTTTTCATTCAGTTTTTTGTTAGTGCAGGGCATTGGCAGAGTATGTGCTCTCTAGTTAATTAAATACAAAACATTTAAGGATTCTGTTAAAAACAATGTAATCCACTGGCCTACAAAAAGTCTGTTTTATCCCAGTTGATTGAATCTTTATTACAGTATATTCTTGAATATGTTTTTTTTACTAAAAAGATAGCCCAAAATCAGCAAAAAATTGCCTATATGAATACATCATCGATAAACACAATGCATATTAGTGAGCGATAATGCCTGTTTTAATTCAATTCATTACCATGGTTTTGTATTGAAAGCTATGTAGTATACAGTGCATATTGTGTAATATCCTTTTAGAATCATTTTTTCAGGTAGATAAGTCATCACTGATGAGAATTTTACTTTTATGACCTGAAAACAACGATTAATATGTTGAAGATGAAAGAAATTCATGTTTCAGTGACAGCTGACGTAGCACCATAAACAGTGTATTCATAAGGGATATCCCCTTCTTATGAATACACTGTTTATGGTGCTACGTCAGCTGTCACTGAAACATGAATTTCTTTCATCTTCAACATATTAATCGTTGTTTTCAGGTCATAAAAGAAAAATTCTCATGACAACATTTTGGCAAAATAACAGACTCGGATTATATTCGAGTGTCGATTTTTAGAAACTATACTAAATTCTGTACTCGTCTTATACTCACAGTCAACTTATATTAAAAAAAATATAGTTATTTTTTTTTTTTGACAAATATTCTTCATCTTTTTTTGCTGCGTTTTATCCCAAAGTTCTAGGCTGACCTAAACTTTGATCATTTAACTAAACAGTGTGGAATAAGAATAAAGTAGCTTCTGAGGGGGCTTGAACTCACATCCCATATCTCTGGAGTTCAACTTACAGTTGAGTAGCAGTCAAGTCAGTGGGCAACAATAAGGAACACTGAACTCTTGCTTACATATACTGGGTTCAAAAGCAGTCAGTGCTAAAAATACATTGATTATGGTTTCACTCCCCATCCTGAACCATCAGAATTTGCTGTGCCAGTATACATGCAATCATTAAAGTGAATGAAAGTTTTGATATATTTGTTTAATAAATCCTACCCAACACACATACATAAACAAACAACTTGTACATTAGGTAAATCAATAAGTCTGCAGCCTATAATGATGAAAAAAGCATCTATTCTACACAAATATTGTTTTTTCAGTATAATCTCCTTCCTACACTTAATTCAGTGTTGAATATTAATCATATAGATCGAACATTATACAATGAAAATTTCAGCTAATAACTATGTGTCAGGATGCACCCTTGTATAACATCAGTAGCACAAACGTTGGGCATTGCTAGGTGATCTTGCAATGAAATGACAAATCTAATACTATTATTCAAAGGGTTAAAAAAAGGATACTTTTGAAGAATCAATCAGACACTTGCACAAAATAAAGTCTGTATGTGGCAGATTGGTGAGGGCTTTTAAAAGAATCTGCATAATAATAGCTTTGTTGTAGTATGTTGGGTTGAACTGATACCTAAAAATAAAAATGCAAAAAATAAAAATTGCCATAGAGAGTACTTTTTAAAAGATTTGCGGACAGTCACTAAAATTTTTTTTTGCAACATTCAAAAAAAGCAGTGTAATGTTTTTATTAAAAAACTTACAGAAAGGGGTTTTTCACAATAGAATAACATTTGAAAATGACCAATCTTTGTTTATATCGGTTTCTTTTCAATGCAGAAACAAAAACTTTTTACCTAAGACTATAAAAATGTTCGGCAAAGCCGTTGAGATTGGATAGTTTGATTAAAACAGTTTGGGAATAAATTGTTATAAAAAAATCAAAAGAATACAGTGTTGAGTCAAAATCCGTTCTAATGAAACGATTCAATCACAACAGATTAAAGGTTAAACTTTGCCAAACGTTCTTTATGTAATTTCAATAATGAGAAGGAATTCAAAATACAAATTACTATGATATTCAATAACCAAAGCATTCTATGCATTCAATTTGTTCATTATTTTTGTAATTTTAAAATTGCAGTACACTGTATTAAAGATAAACAGTGTCCGGTGTTTGCAGGGCTGCCATTTTTGGTACACTTTGACTATTTGGTACGTTTGGTACTATGCTAGGAAAAGTTGGTACAATTTGGCAATTTCCTTTCAAAATCTATAGTTTAAATATATTTTGTTTCACTTTCTGCAAGGCACTTTGTTAAAATTTCAAGTAGTTATGGTAAATACTACAGGAGTGCACGCAGACCACTACAACTGTTAATAGTATTACTAATCAGTCTGAAAAAACATTAAACAAGATGATGAAAGAAACTTCATTCAAATAAAAATACAGATGAATATGAAGCAGTTTTTTAGTATTTGAATTAGGTTTGATTAATTCCTTCTAACTCTTTCTTCCCTGATCACGCCTCTAGGCGTGATCATAAATTTCACTCATGCCCTGATCACGTCTAGAAGCGTGATCTCGTATTTGCATTATTTCCCGGGCAACAAAAAGAAATTACTAAAAAAACACATTTAAATTTAAATCATGACAATGCCAATCAATCAATAATAATACCTTTTTAAATTAACTTTTTGCTGGTTTTATTTCACTGGACTTGGAAGTGATACATTGGGAATAATCACTGAAAATTTAGTAAGCACACATTTAATATTAAGAGATATAGCAATTTACCTACTGCCCTATGTATTTCTTTGTTCAGCCACAGGCTGTTAAATTAGTTTAAGGGCACACAGGAACATTATTAGAGCAGGCAGTCAGGGAAGTAATCAAACATGGCTGTCAGGGAGGAAAGAGTTAATCTAATAGTATTTAACATGTTTCTCTTTTCTATCAATTTTGACTACTATTTACCTTACCTCATCTTCAAATAATTCTTTGGACGATCGAACTCCTTGTTTGTGTTGTTAACACGTTTCGACCGATCCATTCTTCGGCCTTCATCAGGTGTAATATCCGAGTGTGATGGGGTAAACAGAACTTTTTTTTAATTTCAAAGGGGGTAACACTCGGATATTACACCCGAGGAAGGCCATAGAATAGATTGGCCGAAACGTTGTGTTAACACAAACAAGAAGTTCGATCGTCCAAAGAACTATTTGAATGTTAATGAGCCTTCTCAAAACTATAGAAAATATGCTTTTCTTTATTCGGTACTTTTGTGGACAATTTGGTACGTTTTGGCCTAAGCTTTTGATACAGTTGTGAAAAACTCTGTGGCAGCCCTGGATTTTGAGGAGGCAAACAAAACTTACAGTTTTAATACAGCCAAGTTGGCTTCCAGGTCATAAGTATTTTCACGGATTTGCATTTCAACATATCGTTCCAATGCTGCAAGATTTTCCGGGTTGTACCTAAAAATAAAACAAAACAATTAGTATTAAGTATTTGATAATATCCCACACCAATTCAAGAACATTTTTAGATTATTGAAATGAACCTCCAATTGATAAATGAATCTCAAAGCATTAATTTTTGAACTACTCACAATTTTTTATGAATGTAATATCTGGGGTTAGACACTGTATATAATAAATAAAAAATATAAATAAATACGTCAATCTTTGGATATACGCACTTAGGAGAACGGACATTTTGAATCGCTAAAAGTGGCTAGATTTCATTTCCAGGTTACTGTATAGCTAAAAATGTGGACATCATGGAGTTAAGCCATGTTTTCAAAAACGTTTAAGTTTAGCGTCTCAAATTTAAATATTTAAAATATCTAGAATCTAGGGAGCTTTAGCGGCTGTAAGTTGTAACAAGCATCTCACCAGAGTTTTATTTCTGAATTTAAAGGTTTTTATTGTGAATGTGTTTATTTTAAGTTTACGAAAGGGCACGAATAAAACAATGTTTACTTACTCACTTCACTTTAGTTGCGCCATTTCTTAATTTAAAGGTTTTTAAGATACATTTCATTTACGAAAGGGCACGGCTACAAAGGGAACGAAACTAATTTTGATTTTTAAATGTTCAATTTATTTCTAAATTGCCGTTAGTGTTAGTTCTGATTTTTAATTTATACCAGATATTTTTCTGTGATATTTCTGTCAACGGGTGACATACTTCGGATACAGACACATGCACAGTAATTTGGGACACTGAACTACACAGCCCTTAATCCGGATTCTAGATGTTTTTGAAAACATAGCTTAACACCATGATGTCCAAAAACTCAAAAAAGTACAATTATACAACGTGTTGATCAGATATTAACACAGTAATGGAAATAAAAGCGATTAATTTGTTTTTTTAGGGTTAGGTTTACGGTTAAGGTTATATATGTGAATCAGGGAACAAATGAAACTTGTTATTATGGCAATGGTAGTTTCGCCAGTGAGAAAAATAGTTTACACCGACCATATGTTTTGAATTTAACGCGGAAAAGGTAACAATCGACTAGAACAGGGATTCCCAACCTTTTCACGGCCATTCCTCACTCACAAAAAAGATTACTCTTCCCCTCTTCGATTTAAGTTGCAACAAAGAATAATTTCAAATAATTAATTTTACGTATAATTAGACAGCTTTATGAGAATTAGTTTAATTTTATAATTGTACAGCTGCTGCTGTGTATTTGTTACTCAAAGAACGCAAGAAAAAATAATTAGGAACAGATCATTTGAAATTTTTTTCTAATAGCCTTATTCCCGGGGTAATTCCCCCCTGGTTGGGAACCACTGCACTAGAACTACATATGTAGTGGGGGTGACAGATGACTGGAGCGCTTACCAAGGAATTCAAAATATGAACGACCACATCAATAAATATGTATATATAAAGATAAAGAACGGTATCTTTAGATCGAGAACAATGGAGACATTTTTTGGAAAATCTAGCCACTTTTAGCCATTCAACATGACCGTTTTTCCTACTGTGAGTATCCAAAGATTGCTATAAATAATAATACTGAATTAATATATATTAAATTAATAAAATTGAATATTAAAATTTAAAAAAATTGAGTTTTAAAATTAATAAATATTTTGTAATTATAGTCCATATGCTTTCTTCCATCCATCCGTGATATTTTTCGGCGATTGTTTCACCAAATCAAGTGATCTATAATTCCCGGTGACATAAAACGAAAGATCTCCAATACTACTTTAAAATGAAGGTTTTCTTATGTTTAGATGATCGACTTTTAACAAACTTTATCTACAAGACAGAAAGAGATTTAAGGGGGAAAAGTCGTTTGCAGTGAAATTTGGTCTTCAACAAGAGAAGAAATGGCTGCTGCTATAGTACATGTGCGAAATCACATGGCTAAGCGTAACGACGTTATTTCCAGATAACACAATATATATATAAAAAATTACATGTACAATGTTGTAAAGCGATACATATTTAGTAAATCAGACAATGAGAAATTAAATAAAACCAATGTTTTACCGATCAATTCCTTTCAAAAGTTTAGCAACCGTAGCTCGCATAGCTTCCGCCATTTTGATAGTTTTTCAAATAGGTAGAGAAACACTTTTCGAAGCCGCAGAAACGTACAATATTGGTGAATTTTGAAAAGACACAGATTCGAATTATATTCCTTTTTTTAAAATAATTATTTATCTAATATTGTTTATATATTTATGAATGTACGTATGTAATGGGTAGTATCTGATAGAAATTCTGTTTTAATATATAATATTAGTACTGAACCATTTCCAATTTCGACCATTTGAACACCTTCAAGCAAAAATAAAATTAGGAATTCTCAAAATTATAGACGACTAGAGCAGTCCCCGTTCCAAAGGTGCATGTTTGGAAGGGGCCAGACTTTATGGTGTTTGGGGCAGCCTGCCATAATTGGCATGTAAAATAATTTTCCGTCCGTCGTACGAAACTACGGCTTCGAAGTATTTCGGTTACTTTCAGTGTTGTCAATTTAGATATTGTATATCCAAATTTAGATAATACTAAAGAGCGGAAGTCAAGGGAGATAATTTATAGAAACTATCAAGAAAGATCTATAATTGTGTATGTTTCCGTAATGTTTATTAGACTCCTGTAGAACCGCTGATCCAATAAACCTAAAAATCGACACTGTGTGCTGACTAATATATCTGGCGAATATTAACTTTGTACAATCGCCAGTTGTCGAGTAATTATCATGTAAAATAATTTTCCGTCCGTCATACGAAATTACGGCTTTGAAGTATTTCGGTTACTTTCAGTGTTGCCAATTTAGATATTTTATATCTAAATTTAGATACTTCTAATGTGCCGAAGTCAAGGGAAATAATTTATAGAAACTATGAAGAAAGATCTATAATCTGTAATTTTGTAGGTTTCTGTAATGTTTATTAGACTTCTCTAGAACCGCTGATCCAATAAACCTAAAAATCAATACTGCACTGCCTTGTGTGCTGACTAATATATATGGCGAATATTAATTTTGTACAAATTCCAGTTGTCGAGTAATCTCGGTGCATACATTTCTTGAGAACCGCTGATCCAAAGAACTTCAAACTCAACATTGCAATGCCTTGTGTACCAACTAATATATCGTGAATGTCAACTTCGTACAATGGCCAGTTGTCAAGTAATCGCATTGCACACACAGACAGAGATTTCAGCAATTGTAGTTAGATGTTTTATTTGATATAAATTAGTAAATTATTTTATATTATCTTTCTTTAGTCAACTAAGCTCTATAAAAAGATGAATTCACTTCTACTAATAAATAATATTGAAATCGGTTATCTTTTTTTTGTGAACTTAATCGATTCTTTATTTCATGTGTAATACAATTTTTTTTCTGCGTGGAAAGAAAGATTTATTGTTTCGTTGGGATCCTGGGTTGGTGTTTATCTCCAACGAAAGATTTTTCCTGTGGTCTAAATGTTAGACTGTTTATTTATCTTCTTCTGAAGTGTCTTCATTAGATATGTGCTGTTTTCTGATATGTTCAGTATACTTCAAGTAATCGCGATCCACACATACACCTATAACTAATAAATAATATTGAAATCGGTTATCTTTTTTTGTCTACTTAATCAATTCTTTATGTCATGTGTAATACAAAGAGCAGTTAATTCTTGGTGGCTGGAGAGCGATTTCTCTCAACTTCACCCTCTATACTATCCTGTCTTATGCACCTAAGCCGATATATGTGTTATATAGCGGGGTGTCCTGGGCTTCACTATTAAGGAAGGAAACTCAAGACTTGCTTGTAAAAATATCTGGACATATTTTTATTACTGAACATACATCTTTGTTGGCCGGATCGTGAAGAGTGGAAGAGAGAAGACAAATAGAACCTCCAGGCTGTCCCCTTAGCAGGGACAGCGGTTTCGTGCCTTTCGGCTCCGCTGATGTCTGTCTTCTTTGGGTGTCGAGGTTTCGGTCCGCTTCCCAGGATTGGATGATTTCTTCTGCGTCTGCTTTATAGATCCCCAATGTATACGTGGTGTCTCACGCTGTCAATGACCAACAACCATTTCCTGTTTACAACAATGATGCAATACATCCATCTCCCAAGGTGATCGAGGTCACTTACATTTCCGCCACAGGTGGCCGGATACACCAAATCATAACATATGCTGCTTCCCTTTCTTATGGATTATACACCTGATGAAGGCTGAAGAATGGATTGGCTAAAACATTGCAGTAAAAACAACAACATGAAGAAGGAGTTCAATTGTCCAAGTTATAGACCAGTGTTTCCCAAACCTTTTTTGACTAATGCCCCCTTTTAAAGCATATATTTTACCAGCCCCCCTCAGACTTGTTTTTAGTGATCACTGCCCAACAAAATGCAAGAGAAGTAACTTGTTAATTGAACAACCCTTTTTCCTATTTTTAATTGATCATCCCAAATACGGCATGCTGCCAAAAAGATGTTGGTCATGTGACAGTTTCTATTGAATGACTACCCAGACCTGTATTTACGAGTCATTAATATGTCCCCATCTGGAGTTTGCTTCCTGCATATTTGTTTCCTTACCTGAAGTATAACTCAGATGCCATAGGAAGAGTACAGAGGAGAGCCACCAAGACCATTCCGAGGATGGGAGATATATCTTATACTGAAAAATTAAAACAACTTAATCTAGAGACCCTGGAATACAGAACAAAATGTGCTGACTTATTGGAAGTCTATAGAATCCAGAACAACATACATAGAGTGGATACTGACGTTCATTGCTCAAAATGCCCATTAAGAAAATACTGACTTCATCTATCTGCAATAAAACCGGAAGACACATCCATAAACTACAAATTCAGAACTCCACTGGTGTTAGAAAAAGATTTCTTCTCAGTAAGATTAGCAAATGCATGGAACAGCCTAAGTGAAAAGACAGTCACATCCGAGAATATCAATATATTTTTAAATAATCTTTATTCATATATATCGGTCATACCAAATATAACTACCAATTTTCTCGAGAGATCGTTCACAACAGGGGAATTTGGTCTTATAACTTCCCAGCCCTAGGCAGTCTGCCTGTCTAACTGCTTGGGTCTCTTAGTTTTCTTCGTCTCTTCTCTGAGCTTTATGGGGTTTCGAACACCCATGCTTGTGTCATTTCCGGTTTCCACATACTGTTTTTTTGGGACACCCATGCATATACATATTTCCTAAGGTCCCCGGGTCACTTCCACTTCCACACAGGTGTTTGGCATTGAAATGACCTTCTTGTGGTAGTATATCATAACTAAACTGAAGCTGGCTTAATGACACAATTAACTGCTGTCAATAAAAGCCTATTTCAAGTACATTACAAGTGAAAGTAAGAGGATGTTTTTCTATATAGAGTTCTTTAAAGTTCTATTGAAGAATGTTCAGAAGTTAACTGTTCCAAGTTTGATGGAAAATGTTCATTGATGATCGGTACTTAGAAAAGATAGTCCCTTGTTTCAAAGCTGTTTTGAGAAAGAAGAATGAATACTTGAAATGGTCACGTGTTTGCATAAATACACAGCCGTGAATGTGTGTATGCACGTGTTGTTTGTGAGACAACTCACAGCAGCTTTCTGCAAATTAGAAATGCGAGACTGAACAAAGATTGTTGTGTGTGCTGGTATTTATTAGAGATTGGCGAAGAGACAAGATGATCATCGGAATATATGAATCTTAATTACTAAGTGACAGGTGAAGTCCCATCCTAGAATTCTGTTTTGTTTGCGTCAACCAAAATTTTACCTTGCTTATCTAGTCTGAAGTGTTTTCTCAGACTGACCGATTTCTGCTTCTTGTAATTTTTTCTGCGTGGAAAGAAAGATTTATTGTTTCGTTGGGATCCTGGGTTTGGTGTTTATCTCCAATGAAAGATTCTTCTTGTGGTCTGAATGTTAGACTGTTTATTTATCTTTTTCTGAAGTGTCTTCATTAGATATGTAGTTTTCTGATACATTCAGTATACTTCGACAGCTAGCTAAACTCCTTTCATTCATCACGACTTTGAAGACAGTTTGGGATTTTGTAAACAGGTTTAATGACAAAGAAAAGGGTGAAACTGAAAAGAGAAACAAACTGAAATTCTGTTTACATTGGCTTGTTGACCAACAAAGAACAAATGAAGTTCGCAGATTACAGGAAGTCGGTCAGAGAGAAGCAGTAAGTTCGTAGCATGGTTCAACAGGAATGCACGTGCTCCACTGCCTGTTCACAACCCAGATGAATCCACATGCATCCGACGTCTTTTGGTAGCATTTTTGTTTCCCTGTACTGTTCTCTGTATACTTCAACAGCTAGCTAAACCCCTTTCTTTATTATTAAACCTGCTTAAAAAACCAGAACTGATGAATGAAAGGAGTTTAGCTAGCTGTCAAAGTATACAGACAACAGTACATTTTCAGACGGAAAGTAACAGTTCCATTGTAAATAGAACCACCCTTGTAAAACCTTAAGAAACATTTTTTCTGAAAAATCAAAAAATCCCAGGAAAATTATTAGAGTCTAACGGATTAAAAGCACAAAAAATTACTGTCGGAAAAAAAATTGTTTCTATTTTTTTTTCAACTTGGTTAACAGATGTAGATCTTTACCAAAAATGTATGCAGAAATAAAAATGCGTCCAATGCACTAGTGTCATGACCTGAGGATCATCTACCGAAGCTCGAAATAAACAGCTATGGAGCTTGGATGAGTTCCAGTGAGTGGTAGTTTACCAAATACTCTTGTAAACTATGAGTCTTATAGACCAGCAAATACTGTAATTAGGAGCTTATTTAATGAATTTAATTCAAAATTAAAAACACTTTTTTATAAAAATTTTTATTTTAAATTTATTTACATAAAATATTACATACAATCTGCTTTTCTCTCAATTTTTAGTAATTTTCGTCTTTTTCCGTTTTTGACGGTTTTTCTTGATGCCATCTTGGCTTTTAGGAACAACGTTCTCTCCAGGTTTCCTCTTTTTCTTGCAGGACAATGGATTGGGACCTTTGGCTTTTTTCCGTTTCTTGATTTCAACTTTTGGTTTTTTCCCTAAGATCTTTTTCTTTAAGAGCCTCAGCATAACCTGCTCATAGTCAAGAGGCTGCCCCTCTTGTAACGCTGCTGCACTGCCATACAACTCAACCTGGCGAGAAGCATCCGATGGGGATTCAAGGCAAAGGGTTCGGTCAATAAACAATACTGGAACACCAGGAATTTTATGCAGAGACTTCTGAAAATCCTTGTCCTGTGTTTAAATATAAAAAATATAAACAGTGAATAAAAAAATAAAAAAAATATAGACATGTTTTATTATGCTCCATACAGCAAATATACTTTAATAGCAGCCTCAATATTTAACCACGTCTTATGTAACAGTGACATGTCAAGGAAATGATGACTGGTACCGGGATCTACCTTAAGATCGCCCAGGGTGGTAAAACGGAAAAAACAGCCAAATTTGTGTTGAAAAAAAATGGACTAAATGATAGCCAAAGGCCATCACAACTGCTAAATTGAGCATAATAAAACAATATAAGTTACGATTCACATGTTTTTTTTTAATTCACTTCACTATCAATCGGCAACTCGTTTTAATCGTATTTGGTACTTCTTTGGTCAGTGTTTTCTTTTTAAGTTGCTACGAGAGCCAAACATATATATAGACTAACTGTATTTAGTACCTGCAAACACAAAAAATAATAACATTTTTGTAATAAATAAATAATATAACTTGTTTGTTTTCAAACACATTCAGCAATAGTGAAGAAATATCGAGTGAATTAATTTCTTTGAAGCAACTATTTGTTTATACAACGAATTGACAGATATTTCGGACTTGATGTCTTAATTATTATATGTGTTGTCCAGTTGTCCAGTTTTTTTATACTAAAGTGCACTAAAACATAGATACTTTCAAATTTTCATCTACAAAAACTTGACTCCCAAATAAATGCTGATCTATCGAGTGGGTGATCTTACAGTAGATCCTGGTAATAGGTATTTACTGAGCTTAGCCTAGTTTGCCACAAGTGTGTGGCACCCAATGAGGATCCAACACACTAAAGAGCAGGGTGTGAAAAAGCATGGCAACTTAAATTAACTTCTTACCTGAGTGGCAATAATATAATGACGACAATTATTTGATTTCACCATAGACAGAAGACATTCCGTCGCAGAAACTGGTTTGTTTTTATGCTGGCATTTACTGACATGGCATTTCTGCAGAATTTGGAGAGGTCCCGGTAGAATTTTCTCTGAAAGAAGACCAACAATCAACAATTAAAAAGCGAATTTTTGTTTTTATTGTAAGAGTGAGTAGAACTGGGTCAGTTATATGTATAATGTAAATGCACTGCTAATGGTTTTACTAGGAAAGCATTGCAAATAATTTTACTCTAGAAATGTACTGTAAATGATTTTACTATAGACAAGCCTAGATGCTGCATACTTCTATTCCAACTGAAGATGATTACTGCAACTTTTGTATTGTATATATAATAAATACATTTGTAGGTATATAAGATTTGTCAGTTTAGCTCTGTTGGTAAAAGAGCCGCCTTTCAATCACATAGTCGTGATTTTAAATCACAGTATGGAAATGTTAATTTTATATATAGATTTGGTAACGTGATAGACAAACAATGAAGAGTTTATTCCCCTAAATTAGGTGAGGATTGTTCTTGTTGTTGTTATGGGGGGAAAACAAAGTCAACCCCAACTTGGACTGGGATTTGACAAAATGCGTTAAAATCAGGAAGAAAGGGATCATCAGTAGTCAGGAATTAAAGCAAATGTTACTGACAAAATAGGACTTTTATATGTATAATGTAAATGCATTGCTAATGATTTCATTATAGAAATGCATTAAGAAAGGGATTGTCAGTGGCAGCTCTTACTGACAGAATAGGACTGTTAATATGTATAATATAGATGTATTGCAAATAATTTTACTATAGAAATGCATTGAAAATCAGGGTGATAAGGATTGTCAGTGGTCTGGAATTAAAGCAAATGTTACTGACAGAATAGGGCTATTATATGTGTAAGGTTAATGCTTTGCTAATGATTTTACTATAGGAATGCATTGAAAATCAGGAAAAAAGGATGTCAGTGGTCAAGAATTAAGGCAAGTGTTACTGAAAGAATATGGCTATTATATGTATAGTCTTAATGTATTGCTAATGATTTTACTATAGAAATGCATTGAAAATCAGGGTGATTGTCAGTGGTCAGGAATTAATGCAAGTGTTACTAATAGAGAATATTATATCACAATACAAAAAGAAAAGAAAACTTACTCAATGCCTCTGCCTCTGAGACGATGCAAGATGTAGTACAAAGCTTGACTTCTGCTTCAAAGAACTTTGCGACTTGCTCATCTAACTGGATATGAAAGTTTAGAGCAGCCAGAGAGAATGTACCATCAATCAGGATTTGGTAAGGGGTTCGAAACTCAAAGTAATTCCGGTAAAAAGCCAAAATCTTCTTGACACGCTTGCTTCGGATAATCTTCATAATTCCAGTGTTATAATCCAAGCATCATCCAGACAAAAACTGAAAAATGAAAATAAAAGCAAATATTATTTTTGTAAAATCCAAGATAATGTCTCCATGTTGGAAATACAACCAGAAACTAAACAACAATCATGTGTGCCAGGAACTGTTTTATGGGTATTTAAGAATGATCCACTTTTTGATTTTATAGGGCACAGGGCCTTTTTTAGAGTTGGATCCCACACAGGGGGAAGGGGACAAAAGGTGTCCAGTTTCCTTGGCCTTGCTTTGCATGCCAATGCCACAGACATCTGGGAATAGCCCTCTGCCTCTTTAAGTGGAATGGGGAGGTACAGCCTGGCAGAGAGGATCTCCTAGACAGTATACTTCTTATTGATCCCTTCCAGGCCACGAATGATCAATTATGAGGCAACACATCCCGTATCTTGGACATGGACCCATGGTGTCTTTAAAAAAAAAAAAATGACAATTGCTCCATGTCCGAAATACGTTTCTTAAAAAGAAATTTTTTTTTAAAACAAACTAATCCAATACTTTACGTACAACGGCGCAAAAATATAAATCTACCTTATACCCTAACGCTAAATCCTAGTTTTACCCATATTTGCTGCAAATAAATATAAACTAAGCAGATCTCGTAGTTTAAAAAGTTTATCGTCCCAAATTATCACGGTATGTATTGTGGTTGTGAGGGCACTCCTCACTGCGCGACATCAGTTACAACAACAAAAAGCTAAGAACCAGATATCAAATCTTAATCTTTTTTAAAAAATTTCACTTTCAGAGTCATTCTTTCGACAGTATCAACATTTTTTAACTGCTATTTGTATTTCTATTCATATAATTTAGAAATAAAAGATACAACCTTTCAAAACTAAGAAAATTAGTGTACTCTTGGCTATAAAATAAATACACCTAAAATAGCTGATGGCTATTTTTAACACTGTTTTTCTTAGATTTGATATCTGCGTAGTTTGTATTTTGTTGTACGTGACACCGAGTGCCCTCACAACAACTGTGATAATTTAGAATGCTTAAAACTACGAGATAATCGAGTAAAAGGATTTTATTCATCTCATATGTGTTGTAAATAAATATAAACCTTTAATCTTCAGAACGAATGAACACAAAATGACTTTTTACGGTGACCAACAGCAAGTGAGAAGTTTCGAAAAATAATTGAAATTATTAGCAAAAATGAAATTAGTTAACATTATGAAGACGAGACATATATCATCAAACTAATCTCTAAACGAAATTATGTGTAGGTGAGAGTTAATTACAAGAAAAAGAGAGAAAATAACAAAACAAAAGATTACTTTACCTTCGACGAAGTTGTTCCACGTGAGATGGTTTTAACAAGAATTGAGTTAACTCCCCTTCTGTTCAAGGGACAGCACCGTTGTTTACTTCTGCTTTGCGGGACCATGCTATTATTTTTATTTTATTTTTTAATCTAAGGTCTCTTGGAATACAATTATTACCATATGTGATATTCCATTCTATCATGATTTAATTATGCTCAGTACTCTTACCATCTTTTGTAGGTTTTCTAGTGTTCATTTGTTTTTTTGAAATCGTAACATTAAAGTTTTTTTGCGGTGAAGTAAAAATTGAAGAAGATGATTCTGTTGGTTACAATGATATAGCAATTAATTTTTATTTAATAAACAACATTTGTTAGCAGAGTTCAAAGGTTAAAAGTTCTGTTTCTATAGTGCAAGTAATTATTAACACCGATGTGTGTGTGTGTAGTGAAAATGCTTCATCCAAAAAATTTTGAAAAAGGAAAAAATTCTTCTATTAGAATGTAGTTAAACTAAGATGGCATACAGAATCAGAGAGGAGAGAAAGGTACAATGACTAGATATTTGCGCTCCTTTTAATCATCAAAGCTTCCATGGCTAAATTGGTTATGGCAACGTCCATGAAAGATGGGTTCCTGAGGTGTGGGTTGTGTGTTCATGTGTTGTTTGCAGCTACTTCTTTATTTCCAATTTCCTTTAGCAGTTGAAGAGTTTATCAACCCAGAGTGTTATGATAAAAAGCAGCAATAATAAAATGGAGTACACTAGTAATAAGATAATAATAGTGAAAATTATTCATCTAAAAATCTTTAAAAATAATTTAACTATTACAAGTTAGTAAAATAAAGATGGTATAGAGAAGGGGTAGGCAAACTACAGCCTGCAGGCCAACTTCATTGAATATGTGATGCTGCATACTTTCATGACCTCTGGACAACAAGAGTTGGCTTGTGCTATTTTCAGAAGCTCTTCCTGCTTGTCTGGACAGTTGATCTTGTGGTCTACCTCAGCTTCTTGAGTTTGCCATGCTTTTAGGTAAAGTCACAAGTCAGAGTCAACTTGTGGACGATCCTAGTCGCACCTATTTTTGCGTCTCCTAAATCAAGCATATCTAAAGATCAGCTGAATCTTCTAAATGCTAACCATACTCTATTTTATTTTTCCTCCTTATCATCTCAACTACTAACCAGTACTAAAAACCACTAACTAAAGCTAATACTTAAGAAGAAACAGACGAACTGAAGAACTTGACTGATCACCTTGTGTTTCTACATAGAAAAAAAAGTAGGTTGTCTTTTATATATATTGTTTGACTTTGTGACTTCCTTTGAAGCCCAAGTCATCACACATACAAAAAACTTTGTTTTCCTTATCTACAGTTAGTGAACAATAAAATTCAGAATTGAAAAATAGAGCAAAAGTCTCATTCTTGCAGTAGCCTCAAACGAACCAATGTTTTCTAGATAAAAATGTTTTAACACTACACATTCCTGCTGTTCTATTGATATACACAAAATTTTAACCACAATTTGACAGTATTTTGTCCCCTCAAAAAGAACTTCATAGTTCTCATTGATTAATGGTACATTAAAGTTCATGTAGATATATACTCCTATAATGAAAAACATTAAAGTATTCAAATAGTTCTTCGAACAACTGAACTCCTTCTTGTTGTCGGCCGATCCATTCTTCGGCCATCCTCAGGTGTAAAATCCGAATGTGATGGGGTAAACAGAAGTTTTTAATTTCAACGGAGGTAAACCTTTTAACATAGGAATCAGGTGTTTCTTTATCCATGCCTTGTTGGGTTTGGATTTGTTGAGTAGCGGAAGCCACATTGGATTGAACTTCGCACTCGTCTGACGAATGCATTCAGTTGACATGTTAACATGTGCTGCCTCTTTTCCAACAGCGTTCTCTGTCAATAATCTTGACTTCCTCCCAGAGAGGAAAGTAGTCGCCTTTCTCTCTCCAGATATGGTCAGCCATTCCAGATTTTTCTATCTCGCCCTTGATTATAAATAATCTTTTTAACAAAGCTGTTTCCATAATCTTTTATGATCATTGTTTCAATATTTATTTGGCCCGCAAGACATAAAAAATATTTCTAATTTGGCCCGCCTCCCAAAACTTTGTCGATCCCTGGTATAGAGAACTGGAGACGAGGGGGTGGCAGAATGATTATGGATTGTGTTCTGCTTAATCATTGAGTCTACCATGGCCAAAGTGGTTAAGGTAACATTCAAGAAAGGCAGGATCCCAAAGTGTGGGATGCATGTTCAAGCCAGTAATAAATTTCTAACATTTTTTCTCTTCTTTTTCTTCCATATTTTCCTCTTCTTTGTCTTTCATATTTTTCTCATTACCTTTACTCCATCTTAATATTGTTACTTTTTAGATGAAGTATTTTCATTATGATTATTTTATTACTAGTTTTACTCCATCTTATTATTGTTGCTTTTTAGGTGAAGCATTTTCACTATTATTATTTATTACTAGTTTTACTCCATCTTAATACTTTTGCTTTTTACATAAAGCATTTTCACTTTCATTATTTCATTACTAGTTTTACTTCATCTTATTATTGTTGCTTCTAATATGAAGCATTTATACTATTATTATTTATTACTAGTTTTACTCCATCTTATCATTGTTGCTTTTTAGGTGAAGCATTTTCACTATTATTATTTATTACTAGTTTTACTCCATCTTATTATTGTTGCTTTTTAGGTGAAGCATTTTCACTATTGAATCACCGACCCAACCAAATAACCAACAAGGTGGCAAGGTATTCTACCCTTTTCACTCAGTTGTTTTTGTTGTCAGCCCTCCCAGACATTTGGCCTAATCGCATGAGTACTCCCTTAAACATCTTCTAAAAACGCTATTTTTAATTCTTTTTAGATTTTTGTATTTTTTAAAATGGAATTTAATTTTTTGGTGACTTTAAAAAAAATCAGCACTACCTGAGTACACCAATAGACATCTTCTAAAAAGGTTTTTTGGATTTTGGATAATTTTGTAAATTTGCTTTTTAATAGAATTTTTTTTTTTTAAACTTATTTTGAAATCTTGCCTCTACCTGACGAACCTTGCTGCTACCTGACGAACCTTGCAAATTTACATGAGTACTCCACTAGACATCTTCTAAAAATAGCATTTTTGATTTTGAGACATTTAAAAAAAAAAAATGTTATTCTATTTTTTTTTTTGTTCCTTTTTAAAAATCTTGTGTCAGCACTACCGGACATATCCATTTGGCCTTGAACCTTGCAAATTCACATGAGTACTCCACTAGATATCTTCTAAATACATTTTTCCCGTGCTACCAGACACTTCATTTGGAGTAGAACCATAAGAATTTGCATGAATACTCCACTGGACATCTTCTAAAACCATTTTTGGGAAATCTTTTTTTTACTGGAATATTCTTTTTTTTTTACTTTAAAAAAAATCCTGTGTCAGTACCACCAGACACACCACTAGGTCTAGAAGCTTGCAAATTCACACGAGTACACCACTATAACATTTCAACAAACAGTTTATTTGATTTTCGGAAATTAACATTTTTTTTTAATGGAATTTTTTTTTTTTTAATGGAATTTTTTTTTTTTAATGGAATTTTTTTTTTTTTAAATCTTTTAAAATCTTTTAAAATCTTTTAAATCTTTTTAAATTTTTTTAAATGTCAGTGCTACCAGACACATCTTTTGGTGTAGAACCTTACAAATGTGCACCTTGTGGACACCCTCTAAAAAGTTTTTAAAAGTTTTTTTGAAAATATGCTTTTTCATAAAAAAAAGCATATTTTTGGCTAAGAGTATCAGAGACATACACACATGCATTTTCTATTTTCCAGAAGGCAAAATCAGGTAAAAAGGTTGACAGTAATTTTTTAGTATTGATTTTTTTATAAGGTGATTTTGATTTTTTGAAAAAATGCTTTTCTCCACAAAAAAAATTATTGATGCCCTTTTTAGATTCTTGAATAATTGTGTCAGCGCTCCCAGACATACCACAGTGATTCATTTATTGGCTGGTGTAGCGTGTTATTATTTTATTACTAGCTTTACTCCATTCTTACTTTGTATCACAACATTTTTAATCACAACTCAGATATGTTATGTCGCACCAACACTAAAGGAAGATAATTACCTAGAATTATCTCCCTCTAGGATATGATGGAAGTGAGTTTCAGTCATGCATGCACAAGTGGAAATAAAGAAGCACACACGTGGGAACTAAGGACCCAATCATTAGTACCACGGGTGTGCTGCTGTAAACATCGTTTTATCTTTGTGTTCCTTACTTTCCAGTCAAACCAGCTTTTGGTAACAAGCTACAAATAGTAGTCACTCATACCACATACAAACACACAGATTTCTTCAATTGTAGTTAGATATATTCCAATCATCTTATCTCTGCGATGATCTCCAATGAAGACCTTACAAGATACAAAATCATATTTTTGGAACAGGCAGTAAGAATCCAACTGATTCTCAATGGCTAGCAAAATCAGTACACTAACCCCTGTATTTATGGTTCTTTTAGATATTTACTAAACTTAATTTTGTTCAGCATAAAGCTGCAGTAGTGAGTATCAAAGTCCCAAACAATGTGATCTAGGCCACCGTCCCAAGTTGGGACGGTGGCCTAGATAGCTAAAGCGTTGGTTAAAAAGCGTCTGACTGTTGAGTCATCTGTAGGTTGTGGGTTCAATCCCAGGCAGGAGCACCACAACTGAAAAAATTAACCACGAAATAATTTCTAGGACATGGATAGTGGAATGAGGACAGTATACCCCCGTGGATCAAATAAAGGGTTCAGTTCAATAGTTCCGGTAAGTTACCGACAAAACTTGACACCTGAAGAAGGCCGGAGAGTACATCGGCCGAAACGTTGTGGAAATGACAACCAAGATGAGGATCTCAGTCCGAACAATAGTATCAGTAATACTAACACCTCATCTCAGAAATACCGAACTCAGTTTTCTAAATGTTCATTTTTATTAGATTTCTTGAGAACTGCTGATCCCAAAAACTTAAAACTCAACGCTGCACTTGTGTCCTGACTAATATATCTGGTGAATGTCAACTTCGTACAATGGCCAGTTATCAAGTAATCGCAGTGTATACACACACAGATTTCTTCAATTGTTGTTAGATATATTCCGATCATCTTATCTCTGTGATGATCTCCCATAAATACCAGCAGACACAACAATCTTTGTTCAGTCTTGCATTTCTGCTTTGCGAGCTGTCCCATAAACAACACGTGCAACAGGTGTCCATCATGGTTCTTGTAATAGATATATAAAAATTAGTTCTTTTGGAACCAAAGAGTTGTCAAGGTAGATGTACATATGTCAGGGCCGTCAGAACGAGATTCATATTGGGGGCGCTGCGAGCAAAGCAGAAATCTCTTTTTAGATCGCTGGAAAACACCCCTATTGTAAAAAGTGCACTATTTAATTGATGGATATATGATGATATTCAGATATCTAATTAAAGATAATTATGAACAAAAGGCTGCTTAGGGAATTTTTGAAAATAGATCTCCAAAATCTGTCAGAAATCAATGTATTTTTCAAGTTACCCATAGATTCAGAATAGGTCTCTATTATACACCTATGAACTAGCAACAAATAATTGAAGGGGATAATTGGTTTATTTACTCTTTCTGTAATCTTAAAGCTAGCTTTTTGCAGCATTTTTTGAAAAAACAAGGAACACATATTAGCAAATTATTGGGGGTACTGAAGGCCTCCAGACCCCCCCCCCCGCCACTCTGAAGGCCCTGTATGTGCATATGTGTGTGTAACATTGTTGTGTCTTCTGTTGTGGTGTATCTTGCAAACTCCTTGTTATACAAACTGTACGAGGATGGATCAATAAGTCTGCAGCCTGACACAATTATTAGCTGAAGTTTTTACTGTATAACATTTTATCTATATGATCTCCAGAGATCATATAGATAAAATGTTATACAATAAAAATAAGTGTTGACAAAGGAAGGAGATTATGTTGAAAAATCGCCTCCTAGGAAACGTAACCACAAACATCACTGCAAGTTTTGAATGAACATTCAAAATACGTTTCCTTAGAAATGTAACAACAGATAACCGGCAACGTGACATTCAATTTCAATAACGTAAATGTAAACTTATTTTTCGAATATAATTCTTTGACTATTAAAAATTAATAAACTATGAAATTGAAAATATTTTCAATTTCAGTGTGTTAGATATTTAGGCAGCCATGGGCAGGGGTCACAGATTTGACCTCCATAGGTGTTGAAAATCATAAATAGGATATCGACCAAAACTCAAACTGCAGGTGTGAGGGACTGGAAGACACACCAGGTGTGTCTTGGGTCATAAACAGGATATTGATTGAATACTGAACTGCAGGTGGTGGCTAGAAAACCAGCGTGTGTGGTTGAAACCCATAAAAGCCAGAGTGACGCCCTCAGAAAAGAGAGACAGACCACCTATAGGCTTGGGAAGACACAAGAGCAATTTCCCTGTAGGAAAAGTCTGTCGGCTCTCATTATCTCTCTCCCACTCTTCATTCTCTGCCATGGCACAATGTATCTGATGAAATAAAAATATATCATATTTTATAAACCATGGTTCGATTCTTCCTTTTTCTCTAAGTCCAAGATGGCTTGTATACAACAAGTGTTCTAGATATTATTTAATAAAATTTGCATGTGTTGTCTGCTTTCGTAATAAAAACATTTACACTGTATAAAAATATTTTATATGTAAAATAAATGCTCTTTTTTTTAAACATTAGGCACAGACTTATTAATGTAGCTATGTATGCTGTAGTACAAATCATCTAGGTAAAAAGACCATGCATGATTCTCACTCATATAGTTGCCCAAATCAATACCCCCAACCATAAATGGGGGTTTATATTAATGTGTTGGAATAATCCATGAAAAATATGATTGGCTGATGCTCTGACAATAAAATCAAAGAGCATAGTAATGCAATTATCCATTAATATACAACATTTATTGCACACCATTATGGTCACTGAAAGGGTGGTTTGGGGGTGGGTGCCAATGTTGGCAAATTTCTTATTCCGTCTGCTTGCTGACTTTGTGGGCAAATTAGAGGCCTACACCACCCACCCACAATAAAAAAAATCATTAGGTACGCTTCTGTCTAGTTCATCTTAACAATATACATGTATCCCCAGGTTAATAACCTACTTGTTTATTGACCAACCATAGTTAGGACCGCTACCAATCGTATAGACAATTTTTGCATATACAACATTTATATTCTTTTCTTGGGCTTGATTTTTAAAACATTGTTTTAAAATTTAAATAACACAATTGGAATTGAGTCTTGACACAATTTACAATGCATCATCATTCTATAATAAGTACAAGTAATTAAAACATATTTCCCAAAACACACTCTGTTGAATGACTTGCCTTTTGTGGGAACATACCAGCTGGAAATAAATTAATGTTCTTGTTAAACAACGGCCCGCCATTCAAATTGGCTCGAGGACTCATTTCATCCAGCCTGCCAACTTCATGGAATAGGTAACGCTACATACACAAATTCTTTCTTTTCCTTATCTATATTAGGTTACTGAACAAAAATTCAGTATTGAAAAATAAAGCAAAAGTCTCATTTTTGCTGCAGCCTCAGACAAATCAATGTTTTATAGCTAAAAATAGCATTTCTGCCATTTTATTAATAAACAGACCTACCAAGTTTCCCACTTGTTTTGTGGGAGATTTCTACATTTTGAAACCAAGTGCTGTTCTCCCCGCCCTGTAGGTAATGAATTTGATATAAAATATATACCTGTAAACATTTTTCCCTCCTATTTGCAGACCTATCAAGTCTTCTGCCTTTTGTTGATTATCTTGGTTTAAAATTGTTAAGATAGGTTTTCAATACACTGAAATTGAATTGAAAATTTTCTTCGCCTATCAACCATTCTCAGGAGGGAGATTTCCTAAAAATGCCCATTTTTTAGGAAATCTCCCTCCTGAGAATTTCTAAATTTTGGTAGGTCTGAATAGACACAAATCTGGATCGCAACATGACAATATTTTGTTCAAAAAAACAAATTTCATAGTTCCCATTGATTGATAATACATGGAAGTTAATGTAGGTATGTACTCCTATAATGATGTAATTAAAATTTAAAACGAAGCAAAGTTTTGTAACAGACACATGTATTTTTGCACTCACACACTCCAGTCATCAAATGAAACCACTTAACACACATATATTTCTTAAGAACACCCAGATTTTATTCTGAGAACCAAAGTTAATCTTCCCAAGTACAACACTTAGATAACCAAGTTTCTGGACATGGAAATACGGCACTTGACTCGAAATACGATACCCATTGTAGACACAAGTCTAGGGAAAACCTTGTATCTTGTCACCTTACATTTTACCTTGGAACTTTGACGAGATGCATTCCAACAGACCACATTTTGACTGGCCTCACATCCTCCACTTACCTCTTCCTATAAGAAGACAAACTATTTTCATTCTTCTTTCAGAAATACGATACCCATTGTAGACACAATTCTAGGGAAAATCTATAGTACATGGAAGTTAATGTAGGTATGTACACCTATAATGATATAAACAAAAAATAAGCTGTTTCCGTAACCTTGTATGATCATTATTTATTCTTATCTGCTTTGGCCCGCAAGACATAAAAACATTTATAATCCAGCCCACCTACAAAAAGGTTTGCCGACACCTGGACTAGAAGACACAACTGGGAATTGCAACCTGACACAATAGAAACAACAATGCATCATTCTAGGTACATAAGCTTCACTGTACTGTAATAACTGGTACTATGCAGCATTAATACATTTGTGTTATAGTATATTCAGGTACATCAATAAGTCCATAGCTTAATGATGAAAAAAGCATTTATTTTACACCACAATTATTTATTTTTCAACATAATCTCCTACATTGCCAATGCACTTAATTCAGTGGTGAATATTAACCACAAAGATAAACATTATACAGTGAAAATTTCAGATCAGAATTCAGCAAATAACTGTATATCAGGCTATTGGACATTGATCTACCCTTATACATATGTGTGTGTATACGTATGAGAGCGCTGTTAACTCAGTGGTTAAGAGCAGAGCTGTATATAGGCTGCTTCCAGGGTGGACGCGGTTTTGATCCCCATACAGTGCTCATTTATTTATTTATTTTTACAATCTAGGCCGCTTGTTTATCAATCGCTAACACCGTTGCCGTCTTGATATGGGTTCACAATTAATAAATGTCTTTATAATTATCATATTCTGTTGGATATAAAATTATCCATTCTTTGAATCTCATAATTTAATGTGTATATCTGTCTACTAAACTCAGTTTTTCTTAATATCTGCTGCATACCACTCAGAGGTGGAAGAGGACAATGCCAGACAGACTGGCTAAAAAAGTGTGACTCAAGACTACATCCGAGTCAGCGGCAGTCTGTTGCAGTCTCATCACTTGATCCTGCATGTTTCATATGTGCCGCACAGGATGGTCCTGCGATCATAGTATATGGCTCACTCCCTGGCATATTGGGATCCACTTTAAACAAATCCATGCCACTGGCACTTCTTCTTGCTGATCTTTTCTCATCTCAAGAAGAAGCAAAATACTCAGAAATTAGATTAGCCAATGACGATGACAACTACCACTCTTCATGCTGATTGATGATGTTATGATTAGGTAGTCGAAACAGTCAGTTTTTTGGGCGAAAATGTCACAGTAACGCTAATTTTTCCCCGTTTCTCAAGTGTTCATTCTCCCTAATTTTGACTAATACAAAACTGTTATGCATGCCATAATAAAGAATGTCCAATTCTGAATCTGTTGGTGTCTTATTTCTCATCATTTGACTTAAAAGGAATTTTACAGCAAATTTTTAATTTAATGTGTTTACAGCGCCCAAACTATGCTGTGACGTTTTTGTACTGTGGTAAAAAAAAAAGTGTCTATAAATAAATGATTGCTGACACCTCCTCTTTTGATGTATGTCTTTGGAACCAATATCATCTAGTAGAAAAATAAATGTTCTTCAGTTTCATATAAAATTTAAGCAAGTACACAATGTCTACATATTAAAAAAATGATGACTTTTCAGTTTTATGGGGTATTGAAAAGGCCATTTTTTGTAAGTGTTCAATTTGCTGCGAGTCCACAAATGAATAAATAATCATAATTAGTGAACTAATCGGAGTAGAGAGACAAATGAGGTATCAAAATGTTCAGAATAACAAGCCCTATATGGGGAAACAGGCAGCAGATGTATAAGATCTTCCTGTAAAAACTCATTGGAGTACCTATTATGATATACTACCATGAAAAGGTTATTTCGAAGCCGAACACCTGTGCGGAAATGGAAGTGACCCGGTCACCCTAGCATATGCAGGTGTCCAAAAACAGGGTGTGGAACTGGAAATGACACAAACGTGGGCATTCAAACACAAGAGACGGAAGCTCCAGAGACCCGAACAGAAAACTCAGAGGACTCAGCAGAGAAGCAGATCGCCTAAGCCAGGCTAGAAGGCACGAGACTGCTGTCCCTCTTGGGGACAGACTGACGGTTCTCCTTATCTCTCTCCCACTCTTCACTCTCTGGCCGAAGAAGTGTATACTATGAAATAAAAATATGTCTCATATTGATTGCCCAAGTTCACGATTTCCCTCCTGGAAATGAGCAACCCACGACGAGATGACCCATGGCGGCAGAACAGTGATGGGGTATCCAACAATGATATATGCTGTGACACCATGTCTTGCTTGGAAGCAGTAAGAAATGATAGAAGTTGATGGTGCTGGAAGCTGCCAGGATCATCTTCATGTTGAAAAATGACTGAAACCGTAGGAATAGAGAATGAAACTGGCACAGCACCTTCTTCAGGGAATGGTTATGTTAGTGACAGTTTATCTAAGTCAGGGGTCACCAAAGTGGTCAATATCAACCCCTAGGGGTCGATGGGAGTATCCAAGGTGTCGATAAATGCCTGGGAGTCAAAAGGGGGCTGATAAATGCCAGTAGGGGTCTATTAAAACTTTAGTATAAAAAAAATAAATGTGATATACCGACTTATCATAATTATCATATCGGTTGATATATAATCATATACTATGGATTTTGTACATTTTTGGAAGAGTTGGTACTTTTTCGGATGTGGTATTGATACGTTTGATAAATTTCTTTTGGCAGCCCTGCCTGGAGGTCGATGAGGGGCCAAGGATTTCATGAAGGGGTCAATGGTCTAAAAAGTTTGGCGAGCTCAAATCTAAGTGAGCAGAAGTTAATGGTACTGGAAAATACAACTCTTTGTTGCAGGTTTTTAGGGATTAAATATATATATATATATATCTTGATTTTGTAAGCTTCTTTTTCTTTTTAAAAAAATATATGTATGTCTAAGCTCAATTCAGTAAATATCAAAATAAGATAATAAAGAAAAAAACATTAAATGGAAATTAAGTCAAATTTTAATGAAGTACAAGTAAGATAAAAACTAATTTTATTGATTTGCATAAGAAAGTTGGTCATTGCTGCTTCCAAAATGGATAACTGCAATTACAACGAAGCAAAGTTTGTAATGGACACATATGTATTTTTGCAATCACACACTCCAGTCATCAAGTGAAACCACTTGACACATATATATTTCTTAAGAACACCCAGATTTTATTCTGAGAATCAAAGTTAATCTTTCCAAGTACAACTCTTAGGTAACCAAGTTTCTGGACATGGAAATACAGCACTTGACTCGAAATACGACACCCATTGTAGACACAAGTCTAGAGAAAACCTTGTATCTTGTCACCTTACATTTTACCTTGGAACTTTGACGAGATGCATTCCAACAGACCACATTTTGACCAGCCTTACCTTCCTCCACTTACCTCTTCCTATAAGAAGACAAACTATTTTCATTCTTTGTCCAGTCTGGATTTGTCACCTGACAAATCTATGACGGTTCCATCTTTTCCACATTACCTCAGAGACATGTCTCATCTTCATTTACATATGTACACATACATACACACACTCTAACAATGAAGGACTCTTTAACACTTACTAAGTAGTAAACCAAACTCTTTAAATGTATTCTTCTTCTCAACAGCTGAGAATTACCTTATTGTTATGCCTTCTATAATAAATATACGTCTTATTATTGTCCCACCTTGTCTGCATCTTTATTTTGTTGCATCATTGCATTATGCAGCCTTTGCATAATATATGCATCATTCTTTTTACTGCTGGAACAGAGAGAGAAAGATCTCCAGCGCATATCACTAACATTACTCTTTATAGCTCTCTAGTATCAATATGCTATCATCAGCACTCAGGCACTTAGTACTATTATTACTGCTGCTACTATTAGCTTACCGTTACTACTACGGCTATCTAGAGATTACTATGCTACGCTCATTTGTTTACATTTCCTAAACTAACTTTCAATGGTGTCAGATATATTTAATAATAGTCCTAATTACATCGATATTAGCTATATTATAATTTCATGTCTGGAAGTTGTCAGGATCATCATCATCTTCATCAAAGGCATAGCTGAGAGTTGGGGAAAATTTGAAAATGCCAGCAGGCCCCAATGGAGAGGGGGCCAAAAGCTTTATAAATAGTAGTTCACTTCTATTTGCA
>VCCN01000920.1:6550543-6568998 GCA_006491835.1 Architeuthis dux
GTTTCTTTTATGTATATTCTAATTTTTTCAGCCAAAAATCTCCAGTCCTGGAATCTGTCTTTCCAGTTCCAAAGGATCAATCCCCTTGGCTCTTTAAAAAAAAAATATTAAATCACACGTAAGTTCAAACCTTTTTATTCTATAACATTTTTGCTATATCTTTTAATTAATCTCAACTACTTAACTCCTATGACCTTCTTTTACAATAAATCCCATTTAGATATTTAGTTTTGTGGTTGGTTTACCTGGCTTTCACAGAAAGAGGCTTAAAGTCCAGTGTTGCATTGTCACTGTCAGGGCCAGCGCAAGGGTTTCATGTGTCCTACCGGAAGTGAGAGCTCACAACTAGGAGCTAGGAGGAGTCTCTTTGCCCAGCAGTTATTGACCTGAACACACACGTCTTTGGTTCTCCCTTCATTTTCTAAACACAGCTAAATATGGTTCTAACCAAACACGTTAAACCAACAGAGCTAAACACAAATAAATAACAACCAACCGACAAACAACAAACTGTATCTAGTCTGGTTGAGATATGACGATGCAAAACACAAAGTATAAGGTACAGAAATCTTCCAATTTTATACTTTCGCTAAATCAGAGCAGGCACCCTGACCAAATTCAAAACTTGAAACAGATTCTGAAACGGAACAAAATAAAATCGTGGGTCACAAACTTAGCAGAAGCTGTTTACTTTCTAATTCTTCTCTCTCCTTTTCCTTAGTCCCTGCTACTGGTTTTACCCCTATGTTAAGACCGTCTTTTCATCTCACCTGTGGACACATATGCCACTGCCGCTGGTCCCTTCTGGGTCTCTCTGTCACTGTCTCCTGCTGCTATCTGCCTCTTCTTCCAGTCTTGCCTTGTACACCCTGCTGGTACCACCAATACAGCATCTCCCAGTCTTACCTCGTTTCTGGCTGTTGGCTGACTGACTGTGGATCGCATGAATGGGCCAAATATGTTGGTTCTGGCGTTCCTTTGTCCTGTCACCTGAATTTGCACCTTCCATCTGTAATGTTCTTGTTGTGGCTTTGTGCCTTTGTTGTTCTTTCTGTGGTAGCTGTATGAAATTAGAATACGTTTTGATTCGTAATCTGCTTAAGCGTGTTAAGAAAAGATGACGGAACAAGATAACACGTGTGATAGGGTTGCTTGGCCTGGTAAGAAGTGAGCTTTCCCCGTTCCCACTTCCAGTCCGCGTTTTCTGGGACCGGAAATGTAATGGGGGTTGCTGGGAGCTATACATATACATACATTTATATAAACAGTACACCATCCATCAAAAGATTTTCTCCTCCTACACTGTCCTTCCCCCAAAAAAGAAAACCCAAAGAAAATTGTTGCTATTGGATTAACTTTTCACTTGTTACTAAGGGTTTTCTACCTTTGTCTCCAGAACTATGACCTAAATAAAACTGTTGCTATGGAATCAGACTCCAATTCAACTACCTTGTTAAACTAGGTCAATTTTGTTATAGAGGGGATAAGGCTTGTTTGAAGTTTTGAGCTCAGGTTACACCAAATAACTCTTAAACCAAAATTAGAGCCTGTTTTCTGAACCATTATTGCAGGCACTAAATTATATTTATCGAAATACTCATGTTGTTTTTACACTTTAGGACCATTAAGCAAGCATCATTAACCCTTTATAGGGAACCCCTAAAAATATTTTAGATATCAAAACAACCCTTTTGTATGTTAAACTAGATTTTATTAGAAGATATTTTCAGTTGCAAGTTTTCTGAAATTTTTTTGTTCATGTGGGCAAATGATGTGATCATACGTGGTGCCTCACCCAAAAAGTGACCAAAAATGGAAAATATAAAAAAATTAAAAATTAAAGTAGAAAGTTAAATAAACCATAGAATTAAAGAATAACATTCAATATAATGAGTATATACAAAAAATTGATATTGACAAAAAACAAAATAACACTTCAGATTGATTTTAAAATTTTATTGTGCGGCATAAAACAGGCTAATTTAATGGGGTGTGGTATGTCTCAAAACAGTTTCTGTCTTTGTTCAAGCACAAGTGTACTTTGCAAAGCTTGCAGACCACATTGGTGCAGATTATGTTGTCTGTGTGGCTACAATATTTGCATGTGGACGGCAGGTCCTCAGGTGATCATATATAGTCATTTGCCCCATAAAGGATTAATCGGAAATAAAGAATAAATTTCTGACAATAGTAATATTATCCTGATTTATTTTTATTAGATGAAGAAATGTCAGCCATTATTAATTTTTGACTAGTATTTCTTTCATCTTAATTTCAGTTGCTTTTTATAACAACTAATCAGACCGTCAGTCTATGGCAGTGAGTAAACAGAGCAGATCGGAAATAAAATACAAGCTCTAGACGAGACTTGCACTCGTATCTCTTTATCTCAGGAAGCCTGCCTATGTACAGCAACTGCTCTATCAATTGAGCTTTTATGGTTTACAGAAGATCAAATCTAACTCTTAAACTTATCCTTCAACCGTTCCCAATCGCTCAGTGTCATATTTGTTATTGTTTTTATGTGTAGAGCAAATTTAATAACAAAATTTATGTTTATTAAGATACTTGATACTCTTTTATGTTTTTTAAAACTGATTTCAGAATATTTTCCAGATCAAAAAACAAAGTTACTTCCCCTGAAAATGAGGATCAAAGGAATTTAGAAATATTTGATGGCTTCTTTGAGCCATCAAGTTATAGGTATGTCTGCATTGCAAAATCATTTTTTCCATTTTCTTTTTTTTTCTATGAAGAGCAACAAAATGTGGTCCACATCTTTGGTGATGCTATTCTTTGCAACTGATCAACATTTCACCTAATGGAGAAAAGGAAATTTACTGACCAAAATGAAAAGAAGAAATGAAAAAAAAGGAAAAAACAGAGATGGATTATGTAAAAAAAAACAAGGTTTACAAGGGTATTTGGGAGACTATCGCTCATTGCACCTCATCCAAGCTCCAAAGCTGTACATATATTTAATACACTAACCACTAGACAGCCCTTTAGTAATAATACCAGTGTATTGATCACAGTGTAAATAGCAAAATCAATTTAACCGTTCTTTGGCAGTGTCTGTTCTTTGCCAAGTAATTCAAGACACTAGCGAAGATAAAAAAAATTACACCGGACATGAGAAACTTGATTTTACACAACTCAAGACATTACAGTTCAGTTGGCCAATGAAACAGGTGGACAACACATCCAACAGACAAAAAACTCATCACGAGATATATCATTCTTTTTGTATTCTAGATTCTAAAATGGCTTTTTTCATATTCTATTAGATTCATCTGTCTGACTGAAGTTAGGAAAAAATAATACTTATAGAATTTTTCTTTGGTTGCATTTTCCAGCTACTTTTAAACCATACTAGGATCTTTGAAATTAATATTTGAACAAAGCCAATTTTGGCCCCAAAACACATTCATGAAATACTCTGATGAAAGAACTCACTAACCATGGCTTATGAGTTTAATACACTAACCACTGAGAAAACTGATGTCTACATTTAGATAATATTATTCACCAGGTGATAAATTTCTCTTATTGCAGATATGGAATTTTGGGAGAACAGCTGAATAAATTCACTGAAGATTTGGAGGAGAATGAAAATAAAGATTTGGCTGGACCTCAAAGCCAGTAAGTTTGTCAAAGTTTAAAAGGAGATTTTTTAAATGTATGTGAAATCATCTAGATTCATTTTTTTATTAGATCAGTGGTTCCCAACAAGGGGGGGGGGGTAATTTGGGTAGTCCAAGAGGGGGAATAAGGCTATTAGGTAAAAATAAAAGTCCAGTCGAGAGATAGAGTTTTTTGCAATTCTATCTATCAAGTCGCAAATAAGCTACAAGTTGAGAATGATTTAAGATGTGCTCTCTCACTAATAGACCCACAAATCGAAGAACGTAGCAAAAAAAGCAAGAATAGAGATCACATTGATGTGTATATCAGTTACGATAGCAGAATTCTTATTTCTTTTGTAATAAATTGGAATTTCAAATGATGTATTCTAATTATTTTCACTTGCTTTCTTTCAGTAACAAATACACATCAGCAGCTACACAATTATAAAATTAAACTAATTCTTAGTATAAAGCTGTCTAATTATACATAAAATAAAATTATTATTTGAAATTATTCTTTGTTGCACCTTAATAAATGGAAGGGGGAATACTAGTAATATTATTGACAAAAGTGGAGAATGACTCGAAAAGCAACAACAAATTGATAATATGTGAGATCCTAGCATATCAACAAGATGAATATCAGATGAATACACTTTTGCCAATCAAACTACAATTAGATTCCATTTTAGAGAAATTCACTGTCAAAAAGAAAGAAAATTTGGAAAAGTAGGATGACTTAACTGTCAAAAGTCCATTGTATCATAAGGACTAATTTGACCGATCAGCGCTAAAGAAGCTAACATTTTTTTACTTTCATACTGCAATGACTGTTTGAGTTTTAGTAAAAAAAACAATTATTTTATTTTATTTTTCTTATTAAATTAAGTATTGTAAACTATTTTTGACTACTATTTACATTCATCCTAATTTTTAGTTTGTTTAATCACAATTTCAGTAATGCCAATACGGCAGTGTTATTGTTTACTTCTGGTTTTAATAAAAAAAGCAATCAATTATTTTATTATTTAATTTTTATCTAGACAAAGTATTGTAAACCATTTTTATTAATTTTTAACTATTTACCTTCATCTTAATTTTCAGTTGTTTTGTTTAATTACAATCAACTTGGTTTTAGTAAAAAAAGCTATTATTATTCATTAAACAATTTTACACATTGTGATTTTTTTTTAAACTACTAAAAAGTAAGATGAGAGTAAATAGCAGTAAAAAATTAATAAAAATGGTTTACAATACTTGATTTAAGACAAAAAATAAAATAAAATAATCGTTTTTTACTAAAACTCAAACAGTCATTGCAGTACAAAGTAACAAAAATGGTAGCTTCAAAAACAATTATTTTATTTTATTAAGGTGATCGGTCAAATCAGTCCTTATGATACAATGGATTTTTGATGGTTAAGTCATCCTACTTTGGCGAAAATTTATTACAAACAAGTACAAAAGGAACTTGTTTGTAATAAATTTTGACTATCTAGAACTTGTAGACTTGTTTGTGCAGAGATGTTCATTTTTCTATATCATAATTCAATAAGCATTTGAGTGAATCATTTCAGAATGTTGATTAATATCTTATCAAAGACTTATGGTCAAGATACAGGTTCAAATTCTATTGGAACCTAACTTACACTATTTTTTTTCTAATTTTCATTCAAAATGTCAGCCAAAAAAATGTCTAATATAAGACTTTTACTTTTTTCTGCAAGGCAGTCATCCGCACAAGAAGAAGGAATTGACCTAATAGGTAAGAGAAATTTTATTGTTTTAGCTACATGAGACTAGGGGGTATATATATAATAGCTGATACACAGAACCACCTAATCTAAACACCTCTACCCCACCAGTTCACGAAAACCTTACATTGACCCTTCGGCCAATAACTAGGTCACCTGCACTCCTCCTCCTCCCTCTTTTACCAGAAATAAAAAACAACAACTATTTCTCATTTCATCTCGCTATCCCAACATGGGAGGCTGTACTGTACTTTTCTGCAATGTTCAAACCTCTTCTGATGACGCTGCTGTGGCGAAATGCATAAAGGCTCTATCTTCATAATAATAAATGTTTGAAATGTAATATACTTTTCTCAATCTTTCATTTCCACATTGTCAAATTACCTCTACCATTCTGTTGGATTTCCTTACATCCACATAACAAACATATATATATTTAAAAAAGGGGAATTCCGCAAATGTATTGAGAATTATTATTTATTATTTTCATAACACGTGTTTCAGCTCTTTTGAGAGCCTCATCAGGTTCATATTTGTGGGGGTGGGATTTTAATGAAAAAATATGTTAGTATTCTTATGAGGGCTCATTTCATTCATTTCAAATTTAGTATGTTGACTACAAGTTACTAATGCGTGGATGAGTGTGTATATATATATACAGGGTGTCCCTAAAGTCTGGACACATAGGAAATGAGTTTGTCGAAAGAAGAAAGGATTGAATTGGTATTTCTCAGGTGTACTCAATGAAAATTAAAGATACGAGACACCTGAGGGAACACAACATAAATGAATGTGCTCAAATTGGTGGAAATGTGGAGTTAATGCATCGGGTTCATGTGAATCTCGCAAAGTGCATTGAACTTTGCATCACAAATGGTGGAAAACACATTGAAGATGCTATTTATTAATATTTCAATTAAATAAAATGTTGTTCAAATTTTTTTATTGAAAATATGCATTTTGCCTATGTGTCCAGACTTTAGGGATACCCTCTAGATAATGATTCAATCTCAGTTTTTTTTACCCATTCATTGTTTGTAGCAAAAGTGTTTTGGGTTTGTTTGTTTTTTTAAATGGAGACAAAATGCTAGCCCAACCCCAAGGATGGACTACCTTACAGGGCTAAACAGCTCCAACTGCCAAGCTATTTACTGATGGCTGGGGGAAAGAAGTGGATTCATGTCTTTCCCAAGGACATCAGTGCAATCCATGGAGACCCATTCATTGTTTGTAGCAATAGTGTTTTATTTTTTATGAGGCCAAAATGCTAGCCCAACCCCAAGGATGGACTACCTTACAGTGCTAAACGGCTCCAACTGCCAAGCTATTTACCGATGGCTCAAAGGAAGAAGTGGATTCATGCCTTTCCCAAGGACATCTGTGCAAAGTGAATGCTAACTGTCCCAGTCAGAGTTTGAACTCTGTTCACCAATTCCATTCTCCGTGCTATTAACTGTTAGCCCACCCGCTCTTCTTCTAGCGGGATGTCCGGTGAGGACTGAATTGGTCTGCAAGACATTGTTCTACAGGGTGGGTGAGAATTAACTCCCTATTAGAAATTATATGTAACCTTACGCCCTGTGACTTCTTCCTGTGGGGGTGGGCAAAGGAGATGTACTGCACCAAACCACACACTCTGGATCAACTGGAGGAACGCATTCGACATGTTATGGTCAACATACCGCCAGAGTTCCTGCAAAGGTCTATCAAGGTCATACAAGAAATTGGTGAACAACGCTGGTGCCTACTTTGAATTTGAACACAGCAGGTGAATTCTACCATTGTATGGGCCAAAGTAAAGCAAGTTTGACTACAATCGACCGATGATAATAATAAAGTTATTACCGATTTCCAATAGGGAGTTTTTTTCAGCCACTATGTCTGGTAGGCACTTATTTGTTTATTAAATTAAATTTAGTCTGGCAAAAGGTAGGGGCACACCCAGTGAGGGTAAAATTCATCATCCTGTGGTAGGCTCCTATTTCATTCCCCGAGAGAAACATGAATTCAAGATTTGAGTTTTATTTCTATTACAGAAGAAGTCGCTTATTGTGATCTCTTTGGGACAGGGTCTTTTAGATAATAATAACCAACTGATAACATTAAGCAAAGGATATGAAAATTGGAACCATTTACATACATTGATATAAATACATTGTTATAAACAACTTTACATTATAGAAAATTAATATAATTAGAAACTGTCAACACTGGTTTCTTCAGTTTTTAAGTGGTTCTGCCCGGCTATGTATGCATGTTATGTATATATGTGTCACGTGTACAGGCTGCACCAACAAACAAAAACTGTTGTTTTTACCTCCCCCCCACAAGAAAACGGTGGGGAGGGGCAATTTACAATACGTTTATACTATCCTTTGTTTGTGTCCAGCGGCATTCAAGCTTTGTTTTTTTGCAAATTTGACTTTTTAGTGATCATTACCCAACAAATGGTGAGAGAAGTAACTTATTCATTGATCAAAATTTTTTTTTTTTTTTTTAAAGCAATCCGTGTTGGGTACACGGATTGCTTTAAAAAAAAAAAAAAAAAAATTTTCATTGATTTTCTATTGAATGACTAACCAGACCTGTTTTTAATTAATTTTAAATAAAGTGTTTGGGACCAACTGTTTTTGATAACAATAACTGTTTGTTATAATCACAGATAATATTATCAAACTGTTTCTTCTTAGAATTTATTAAAAAGAAATTTTAATTTTTGTAAGATCATTCTTTTTTTTTTTCAAGTCAATATTTAAGTTAAGCACTGGACTTTGTTTTTGCAGATGACAAATCAGATGATAGAAGACAAGCCATCTCCAGAGCCACCACTGAGGTATCCAGTGAAGATGAAGAAGACTGAGCGTTTAAACCAGTCTTTCTCAACGAGAGCAATATCACCCCCAAGGGGGCAAAACTTGAACTGCGGATGGAATTTTCTTTATAAAAAATAGGCAATCTTTTGTTTTATGTCGGTAAAGTCTGGAAATAAGGGGAAGCTACCCCCACTTGATGAATTACAAAATATGTATTTTTCTAAATTTCTAATTACCATTATTATATAATTTCATTATGCAAGCATGCGTAGGCCATCTCAGAGCTCCAAATATCTGCTGTAAACAACTTATGAAATCTACTTGGCTTTGCCAAGATAAGGCATTACATAATAGAAAGCAATGTTCCTTTTGGAAGATGTACAGTCAAGCTACTTGGTTTTATTTGGCTAAAGGCATAAGATAATATACAGTAGTCAATCATCTCCAAAGGGGTGGAAGTTCAGCTGAGGGGGAGTTAGATTTTTTTTTTAAATAACCGAAAGGGATGATAGGGGGGAAAAAAAAAGGTTGCAAAACTCTGGTTTAAACCTACAATAACAGGAGTGACTTCACTTTGCGGGGATGTCCCTATCATCATTCAACTAATCGGCACATCTCAACCTGACTCGGAGGCACATTATTTTTTCTTCCACTTTGAACTACACTGCCATCTGTTGATCAGCCTGGGTACTAAACAAAATAGTGAGACAGAATATAAACCTCTGTGCTCCAAAATATATGAAGATGAAAAAGTGGTATTAAAAATGTCCCATCATGAAGATACTATCACTTCAAAAGTGGGATGAAATTTTACCCACGATGCGTCAAAGAGTTGAAACAAATCAAATTTTGGCAAAGTAGGACGACTTAACTGTCAAAAATACATCATAGCATAAGGACGGTTTTGATCAATCACTGCTAAAGAAGCTAACATTTCTTTTACTTTTACTACTGCAATGACTATTTGAGTTTTAGTAAAAAACAATTATTTTTTTTTTTTTTATTAAATCAAGTATTATAAACAATTTTTATTAATTTTTGACTGCTATTAATTACCCTTATCTTAACTTTTAGTAGTTTTAACAAATAATAATAGCTTTTTTTATTAAAACCAAGTTGAATTGTAATTTTTTAAAAAACAAAAATAAAAATGGTTAACAATTCTTTGTCTAAATGAAAATTAAATTTAAAAAATCTGTTTTTACTAAAACCAAAACAATAACACTGCTGTGTCGGCCTTACTGAAATTGTGATTATACAAACTAAAAATTAAGATGGATGCAAATAGTCAAAAATTAATAAAAATGGATTTCAATACTTGATTTAATAAAATAAAATAATCGTTTTTTACTAAAACTCAAACAGTCATTGCAGTACAAAAGTAAAAAACAAAAAATGTTAGCTTCTTTAGCAGTGATCGTTCAAATCAGTCCCTATGATACAATGCCTGTTTGACAGTTAAGTCATCCCACTGATAATTCAGTAACCTTTTTTTTTAACACAAACACAATTCATGATATGACTTTATATTGAAAAGAAACCATTTTTTGCCATCATTTATCAGTCTTGTAAAAGGATAGAAATGTAAAAAAAAAAATATTCTAGCACAGAATTCATCTTTGGTTTAATATGAACTGTTTATGATGTGCTCAGAAAGAATGAAGGTAACTGTGAAAAATGAAGAGAAACCATGATTATTATGGAACTTTTGGTAATGTACTGATAGACTGACAATCTAGAACCATAAATTCACAAAAACAAACAGAAGTCTTCATTGTATTTGGAGTCTTTTTTCATTTAATTTTATTTTTTGTTGAGTTGCTTTTAAATATTCAATCATCCTTTTTTATTGTCTTTGAATTGGAACACTTTATCTGCAAATAAACAAACATGCCTACAGTACTTTACATGTCCATTTGAATGTTTCTTATCCAGGACAGACAGATAACATCAACCACCATTGGCTTTGCCTTCCAAAAAGAAAGACAAGATGAATATACGATTTTTAGGAAAGATGAGAATTTTCCCAACATTACGGAATGTTTTGCCAACTTATCAGTACATTTTGGCTGAGGAATAAAAACTACAGAATTTCAAAATATAGTAATCCTCCAATCTTCAGTGATAGTTTAAAATAAAATAAATCTTCTCTGAATTTTGTTAGACGGGGTGTATTAATCATGGGCTATGATATGGTCGGACTATATGTTAATTTTTTCACAATGTTTCGGCCGTATACCCTCAGGCCTTCGCCGGGTGTTCTTTGTTCTAAAATATGAAATCACTTACTTGAACTAGACACCTAACACCCGTATATACTTAAAAAAAAACCATGAAACGTATGTGACGTGTCTAGTCCAATATGAGCATTCTGGAAGTTATTCCACATTCTAGAACAAAGAACACCTGATGAAGGCTGTATGGGTACACATCCGAAATGTTGTGAATAAATGAACATATAGACGAGGAAAATAGTCCGACCATATCATACAAAACAAACACTGACATAGTCAGACAGTGCAATAAGTCTTAATAACAGTGTAGATTCCATGTCATGGTAAAATACGAGAAGCAATAAGAAGCGAAACAAAGACATCCTTTATTACCAGTAAAAATTGCTCTAATCAATGAATAACCCTAAAATTATTTAATCACTACAAAACTTTGGTATAAAAGCTTTTTAAAATTACATTCCCTTTGGTTCTCATTATAAAAAGCAAAGGGTAGAATCGAAACAAAGACAATTTATTACCAGTAACAATTGCTCTTATCAGTGAATAACATCACCACAAACCTCTGTATAAAAGCTTTTCGAAATTATATTCTCATTTGCTTCTCGTATTTAACAGGGACCATTCAATTCTCTAATCTTCAGTAATTATTTATTTTATTATAAACTAACACCAAAACAATAGTCAAACAGAACAATAAGACTTAACCCTTTAGGCGCCAAGTTTTTAAGACAATTTTATAAATTGTTTTTTGAAGGGCTATAGAGGGAAAAATGGTTCATGTTAGGTTGCTAGAGAAGTGAAATGATCAGTATGGCACAAGGTTTATGTTGGAGAAAAATATTAATTTACATGTGGTGACGGCCATATTGAATTTTAAGTACAACTTTCTTACTATTTTACACAAAAAAAAAAAATTTTTACTTTGTAATTACAGCAAAAATCTTAAATGAATAACTGCAGTATTTTACTTGAGAATTATGCCAATATATATGCACTAGCAGATTTCTAGCCACATTTTCTTATATATTTACTGACTGAGTGGGGGTGTGTGGTTAAAATTCAGTGATGGTGGCGCTTAAAGGGTTAATAACAGTGTTGATTCCCACTCTTGGCTCAAATCAAACATTTTAATCAGAATTACCAGTACCCCTTTAAAAACAACAGACCAACAAAAAAAGTAGATAGACTGAGCTTTAAATCAGGAATTTAGGTTGTGCAAACATTTTCTGAGTATTGTCTATAACTTTGAGAAGAGTTATTAACATTCCAACTTTTGTTCAGACAATCAAATCTCTTCTTCCCGTCCTTGATGTTGTCAACACATTTTGACCAATCCATTTTTCAGCCCTTGTCAGGTGTACCGGGATCTACCGTAAGATCACCCAGGGTTTTAAAATAGAAAAACAGCCAAATTAATTTGGCCCAGGGCATTTATTCACTTCACTATCAATTCGTTTTAATCGTATTTAGTACTTCTTTGGACAGTGTTTTCTTTTTAAGTTGCTACGAGAGCCGAACATATATACATACTAAATAGTCTATATTATATAGACTGTATTTAGTACCTGCAAACACAAAAAATAATTTAATTTTTGTAATAAATAAATAATATAACTTGTTTGTTTTCAAACTCATTCAACAACAATGAAGTAGTATCAAGCAAATTAATTTTTTTGAAGCAACTTTTTGTTTATACAACAAATTGACAGATATTTCAGACTTGATGTCTTAATTATTATATGCATATTAAAGGTGTCCAGTTTTTTTATACTAAAATTCACTAAAACATAGATGCTTTCAAATTTTCATCTACAAAAACTTGACCTTCAAGTAAACACCCACCTTAAATAACTGCGGGTGGGCAATCTTATGGTAGATACGGGTATAATACAAGAAAAGAGGTAAACCTTTTTACTCTTACATTTATAGTCAATACGACCTGACTTGAATTAGTCTGCTCAGCTAGTGTAATGGTTAGCACGTCTGCCTCACACAGAAGGTCCTGGGTTCGATTCCCGTTTGTTATGAGTGAAGAAAATTCTTCATTAGGACTAATTTCCGGTGCACTCAGCAGGTAATTGAGTACACTCTGTGTGATTAGGGTGGAGGTATCCCTTCAGTGGACTTGCATCCTGTCAAGAGGGGGTGGTCATAAAAAAATTTGTAAAAATAAAATCTTGGTCTCAACCAGACTTGAAACTTGCAAGGATCAAAAGCTGACGTATGCAAAGGAAACCGGGGCTTTGTTACCAGCCATTTATACTCCAAGGGAGTGGCCCCTTAAGAGACGGATGCTTTTTTTAAAAATTTCTTGAATTATACACCTGACAAGGACTGAAGAATGGATCAGCTGACATCAAGATGGGAAGAAAAGATTTGATTGTCTGAACAAAAGTTGGACAGTAAGTAGTTTCTGAGATGGGGAAAAAAAATTCCACTCTTGGGAGCAGATCTTCAAACTGCAACATTGAGCTCTTCGGGTGGATAAAAATCCTTATTGCTTTGATTTACAAATACAGTAAACCCTTGATTTAACTGAGCCTGGTATAACAGGTTTCGGATTTAACAGCCCTTATTTTCATGAATATTCTATTTTATTTCTGTGTAATCGTCATTAATAAAATATAAATTTTCTTTCGTTTTTTCTTATAATAACCAATATTTTTTTTACTTAAAATCTTATTTATGAGTACATAGATCTATTGCGGAGGCCTAAGATGCAATTTTGGTTCACCAAGGTGAAGAACCACTTAACTACATTGTCAAAAAGGGGAGTAGATATTGCATATTTTTAATTATAGTTTAATAATTTTATATTGTACAGTACTGCATATTAAAGTTCTTTATTTTTTACATTTGAAAAAAAGAAGTGGGGGTGGGGGGGCTCCTAGGTTACTTTGTTTTGTTTAACAGCACATCGACCCTTGGTGGGTCATTTAGTGCCAGATTCAGTAGGGGGTCCCATGTACCCGTAACTAGAGATTTGAGGGGGGAGAATCCCGAATCCCTGTCACTGAGACAAATGCCACGAGGACTGGGATAAGGGAGGGGGAGGAGAGAGATCCCAAAAAACGAATCCGAGATGCTAATGGTGATCGCCTCCCGACCAGCTGGTCAAAATATCCTGTGCAACTTCTCCCAGGACAATACTCGAGCATGCCACAAGTACTGCCGAAGGGCACTTTGAGGCCATGATGGTTTCAAAGAACAGATACTATACTTTGATCTTAGCCAAAAGGCTGCAAACCAACTTCCTAGGTTACATTCGGATTGAATGGATTTGGCATTAATGGACAGCCCTTCCCTCCTATTACTCTGTTAAAATTGAGGGTTTACTGTATATGCCAGTGGTAGGCAAGATCTGGCCCACAAACGAAATATTAGGATACTATGCTTACTTTATGTTTTAAAGATTCTTTGTGCCTTTAATATATTCAAAAGATGCCTTGATTGAAATAAATTCTGACTAAATTCAGTTCATTACTAATTGATATTATTAGTTAAGCACAAAAGGTTTTCTAGCTTACATCATTCATTGATTTGAGGCAAAAATATAACTAGATGTATTTAAAATGGATAATTCCCATATTTCAAACTTTTTAATGGCATTTATCTGACCCGCTGACCACTCATTGATACATGATCCACCTTGCAGAGGGAAAAAAGGTTGCCGACCCCTGATATATACCCATATATCACTGGTTGCCCAATGCTGCCTCAAAAGATACAAAGGAAGTCGGTTGTAATGTTTACACAGAAGCTTTCAAAAGAAGACCAACTGTTAACTGTTCATTGCTCAAAATGCCCTGATAAGAAAATGCTGACTTCATCTATCTGCAGTAAAACCAGAGGACACAGCCATAAACTACATATTCAGACCTCCACTGGTGTTAGAAAATATTTCTCCTCGGCAAGAGTAGCAAACGCATGGAACAGCTTAAGTGAAGACATTCTCTCAGATGTGACTATCAATATTTTTAAAAATAATCTTAATTCTAATATCGGCCATACCAAATTTAACTACCAATTTTCTTATTAGTTTAATCCCACCCGAACTAAAACTGGCTTAATGACACAAACTGCTGTCAAAAAAAAGTCTACTTTAACTTTCTTCAAATACTTTCCCAAGCTTGTCTTTTTGCAAGAGTTCAAGTGATAAATATCACAACGAGCAATCCCTGCTCATCTGAGCACTATACTTTCCAGTAGATGGAGATTTGTCACATGAAAAACACTGAATAAGGTCAAGGTGCAGAGTGGCCAAACTGTTAACAGCACAGGGAATGGACACGGCAAGCAGAGTTCAAATTCCATCTGATACAGTTTGTATTCACTTCACACTAATGCCCTTGGGAAAGGCATGAATCCATCTCTTCTTCCTCCAGCTATGGATAAATAGTAGGGCAGACTGAATTCTCTAGCTATGGTGGACAACTGATTCTAAACCAGCCTGAAGAGGGGGTGGGCTCTATCAGGCTATCTTGCCATTGACAAACCCATATAAATCTCAAGACTCCCGAGATATACATACATATTAGTCACTTTTTTACAATTTTAAGGGCAATAACCTAACTGGGATATACTGGTTAAAAAAAAAAAAAGAAAAAAAAAGGGGACTTATAAATGAGACACCCTGTATATGTCCCAATTAACCTGCACTGGGTTATGGGATATGAAAAAAAAATAATAAAGTGAACAAATATCTCACAATGCAATGGTAAAAACTCATCATACCCTAAAAGTAGAGAAAAAAAAAAAAAAAGATTGATAGCGATATTCATCTTAAGAACCCGTGGCCTGACTGTAGTAGTGATGTATGATACCTTGATGATTTATAATTAAGGAATGGTGGAAAGCAAGGGGTGGGGCAGGGAGAGTATATAAGTGAAACAGGTTTTTTTTTTAATTTCTTTTTATTATTATTAATCTTAAAGATTCCAAAGTCTATATGAAACATCCCTGCTGGAAAAAAAAAAAAGTAATAAATAAAATTGGGTGAGTGGGGGATCAACTCAAAGGCTACAAGAAATGTCCCTGCAGGACCTTTCTTAATTCTTTTTAAATTCTTTCTTTTAATCTCATTTTTTTCCCAACAGTTTCAGTAGACATGTAAAGATGGTTTCCATTAACCCTCTCAAGACTCCTGGGATATACAGGGTGTCCCATATATAAGTCACTTTTTTCCAATTTTAAGGGCAATAAATGTAAGTATAAACGGTCTCAGAGTTATTTTCATTGCACTTGTTCATAAGAATTCTGCTCCATAAACTATTATTTTGCAATAAAAAAAAAGTTAATACAAACTTACTTCCCTTAAACTGGAAAACTGGTAAAAAAAAAAAAAATAAAAAAAAAAGGGACTTATAAATGAGACACCCTGTATATGTCCCATATATCCCTTTTAGAAGTCTACAGGGACATTTTAATTCAGGCATTAAGAATCTTAATAAGTTAGTCTTGAAAGGGTTAATATATGATCACCCACACACACCTACTAAAAATAATGAACAACAACACACACAAAAAACGGGGGACTTTGAGAGTGGTATTGTAGATAGCTTGGGTGAAGCAGTTGATAAATTTAATTCCAGGGCAAGTTACTGTTCCCCAGCCATTCTCCACTCCCAACTGAGCCATTTGTTTTCGGTTCACACCTTCATTTTTTTTTTCTTTTTGATTCTATTTCCTTCTGTACAGAGTCTGAAGATTTTATTCGGTCCACATCCAGTCACTCCTTTCTTCAGCTTGTTGTGTCACAACTACAAAATAAATAGTTTCAATAAAACAGCAAATATAATACCAGTCTGTGATTATACAGGGTGTTTGTAAATTAACACAACATTCGAAAGGGAAATAACTCTTTAAAAAGAAACTTATCAGTTACATCCCTTCAATTTACAGTCAGTTGATATGCTTAGTTGTATTCTCAGCTAAGCGTATTAGCAATCAGCCAACTGTAAATTTAAGGGAGGTAACTGATAAGTTTCTTTTTAAAGAGATATTTCCCTTTTGAATGTTGTATTAATTTACAAACACCCTGTATTTTCACACAATTCATACTTCAACTTGGTTAAGAACAATTACTGATTAACTATAATCAATACACCATACAAATAAAGAATGCTCTCCAAATCAAAACAGAGGAATAGATAAGAATTGTTGCAATGATGGGAAAAGAATTAGCTCAAATGAACTAAAATACAATGTGGGGCATTTATATCTGGCACATTTATTAGTGTCATAAAATCTTGGTAATTAAAAGATAGTTACTATATACAGTACATGAATGGAAAGAGACACAGGTATTGGAATAGTGTCAACATTTTGAAATTACCTCAAGAGCCTGGTATTGAACCTCTGCCACCAGACTTGGAAATTGAGGTGGAAGAGGTTCAATACCAGGCTCTCGAGGCAATTTCAAAATTCAACACTATTTCAATGCCTATGTTGGGTAAGTCTCAGATAAAGCTTGGATTATCTCCCCTTTCTGGCAACCCTGCTGTAACCATTCCCCTTTCAGGATTCATTTTTCTGGAGACACTAAATATGGATGGCTAAAGGTTAAAAAAGAAATATTAATCAAATCAATAAAATTAAGAAAAAGAATATTAATAGCTTAAACAACTTTAAGAGGAATAAAAGCTGACAATGTTGGCAAATAACCTTATATAATATAACCTTTCAAACAAGCTAAAGCCTTACTCACTATTAAGGTCTGCAAATCCTGAATTTTGTTCCATGTTTGAAGATTCTTCATTTAAAGTGACCAATTTGAACAAAGCTTCTGGAAGATATTTCCAGTCTGGTTTGGTCTGTTTACTATTAGATACAAGACATTCTACACACAGCCTGCAACAACAAAGAGAAAAACAAAAATTGAGTTCATGAAGAAACAACACAGTTTGAAATGAGATTTAAATAAAATAAACTTGAAGTAAAATTGATTGCAATTTACCTTACAAGAGACTTTGGATTCACCCGTAAACAGAGTACTTCATTTGTATGTACCTGAAAGCAAAGAAGAATAAGAAACACATTGACATATTGGTCTTACATATTCATTTTGGTGAACATTCTAAGATACTCTATTTTTTTCAGTAACCTCTAACCCAAAGGACATTTAATATAAAAAATACAAAATCAGTTTCATTGAAAAACTATTGATATTGAAAATTGACAAAAATACAAAATCTGTAAATTGTTTTACTCTTGACAATATAAATGGACTGACAATTGATAAATACTAGCATTCAAGGGAAATTATGAATCACTGACAACCATATATGCTGTGTTGGGGGTGATCAATTAAAAAGTAGGGCTGTGATAACTAAAAAATGTCTGAATTTTCAAAAACAAACTAGTGAACAATTTAGCATAAGCTTACATTGAAAATTTAACCCCCCACTAAAACCCTATTTTAGAGGGGAATTTTCAAAAAACAAAAGAAATATTTCCCCCTACTCATTGAGGGGAGTGTGTGTACAGAATTTCAAGTTTCTACTATGAACGGTTAGGGCATGGTGATGTCCGGATACATAGATAGATACATATAAATAAATAACCTAAACCTTTGGTAGTGATGATTAATTGAAAATCTGGAAGCTTAATTATACATATTTCATTATATTATCTAGGATTGTAACTTTAGAAATTTTTCCTTTAAAAAACTGAAACTTGTAACGATTTTAAAAATGACAGCCACTGGTTTTTTACGGTTGGTAAAAATTCTGGCTCTTCTAGTGTCAAATGCCATCAAGACAGGGACCACTACTCGTTTAAAAAACCTCAAATAAAGCAAAAGTCAGAGGCTTTTTTCATGCATTTATAAAATTATCATGGGACCTCTAACAACTTCTCGTGGAACCCTAGAATTCCACAGAACCCCAGCCGAGAAAAGATGCTCTAGACCAGTGGTCACCATCCTGGGTTTGTACAAACCTAAAGGGTACATGGAAATTTTTTTGGGATTCGTGAAAAAGAAAAAGCGGTTCAGACAGGGTTTGTCAGTAAGGTTTGACAGAGAAGCTT
>VCCN01000920.1:6659122-6670765 GCA_006491835.1 Architeuthis dux
TCTTGTGACTTTGGTGAAAGAACAGGTGGCCCCTGTTTGTGGGGGGCTACCCTCTGCAGGGGATGCAGTCGGCATATTCTAGGCCCCAATGGACAGGCCGAGCATCTTCAACACATGAAAACCTTCAAGTCCCTTCGAATTTTTGCGAAAATTTTCATCTGAATTTCAGAAGATAATATGCCCTGAAACGCAATCTAGCCAATCTTGGATACATCATTTTCAAAATTTACTTGGGGAGCATGCTCCCAGAACCTCTAAATTCCCACCCCCATTTTGGTAGACGTTCCGCTCAACAGGCTGGATCCGCCACTGGACACCTATAAAGGGTAACAGAATCTATTATCATTGCAACCAAGAACAAATTCACGAGGGCAAATTATATCAAAGCAAAAATAAACAAAACACAAATAAAAAAACAAGTGCTGGCTTTGTAGATAAAGTGACAACAAGACTGTAAACTACATCATACGGGAATGCTGCAAACTTGTCAAAAGGAATAAAACAAATAGAAACCGTCATATAACCAAAGTCTTTTGGCAGCATGCTGTGTTGGGGCATATATGATCAGAGAACATAATCCGTACCAATGTGGTCTGCAAGCTTTGCAAAGTACACTTGTGCTTGAACAAGGACAGAAACTGTTTTGAAGCATACCACACCCCATTAAATTAGCCTGTTTTCCAAAAACAGGCTAATTTAATGGGGTGTGGTATGTCATTGATCACCCTTTTTTCAATTTTTTAACCCTTTATAGGGCACCCCTAAAAATATTTTAGATATCAAAACAACCTTTTTTGTATGTTAAACTAGACCTAATTACAAGATATTTTCAATAACACGTCTTTAAAATTTTATTGTGCAGTCCAACTGCACAATAAAATTTTAAAATCAACTTGGATGTGTTATTTTTTTTGTCAATATCAATTTTTTATATCTATTTATTTTATTGAATGTTATTCTTTAATTCTATGTTTTATTTAACATTGTACTTTAATTTTTAATTTTTAATTTTTTTATATTTTCCATATTTGGTCACTTTTTGGATGAGGCACCATATATGATCACTTCATCAGAGGGGGTTTTGCCCCCATAAACAAAAAAATTTCAGAAAACTTGCAACTGAAAATATCTTGTAATTAGGTCTAGTTTAACATACAAAAAAGGTTGTTTTGATATCTAAAATATTTTTAGGGGTGCCCTATAAAGGGTTAAAAAATTGAAAAAATGGTGATCAATGAATAAATTACTTTGTCCTGGAGTTTGACAATATAAACAGAATTAGATAAATAAGTCTGGTTACTTATTCAATAGAAACCATCACATGACTAACTTCTTTTTACAACATGCTGTGTTGGGGTGATCAATTAAAAAATTAGAAAAAGGGGTGATCAATGAATAAGTTACTTCTCTTGCCTTTTGATGGGCAGTGATGACTAAAAAGTCTGAATTTTCATAAAAAATCAAATGTGAATGTTGCAAACACAAACTAAGGGATCAATTTAGCATAAACCTACATTGTAAATTGAACTTCCCACTAAAAACCTATTTAAGAGGGAATTTTCAAAAAACAAAAAAAGGTTTTTTCTAGACATTAGAGTAAATTTTGAAATTTTCAGCCCTCTAGCTCCATTGGTGTGGCCTGTATGTGTGTTACCTATATATACACTGCCAGCCAGCCAGCCAGCCAGCCAGCCAGCCAGCCAGACCAACTCAAAAACTGAAGAAACCTATTTTGACAGTTTTGTTTGACGGTATCTACCAGATTTGGTTAGTCAATCGATAGAAACTATCACTTGACCAACATCTTTTGGCAGCATGCTATGTTGGAGGTGATCAATTGAAAATTGGAAAAAGGGGTGATCAATGAATAAGTTACTTCTTTCGCCTTTTGTTGGATCACTAAAATGTCTGAATTTTCAAAAAACAAGTGTGATGCAGCCAGACACAAACTAAGGGACTAATTTAGGATACACTTACATTGTAAATTGAACCCCCTCTACTAAAAACTTTTCAAAAAAACGTTTTTTCTAGACATAATAAGGGGTAAAGGTTTAAATTTTCAAACATCAAACTCTATTATTGTGGCCTGTATGCACCATACATATATAGCCTGACAGCTAGCCAGACCGACTTAAAAACTGAAGAAACCTATGTTGATGTTGTCATTTGGTTGACGGTTTCTAACAGGTATGGCAGAGTAGGGACAGTAATACACTGAGAACTGTGCAAATTACTTGGGTTTAACTATGTAAACAAATGGTATGAACACAAACCAAATGCTGTCCTAGCAAATAAAAAAGAGTAAAATACTCTGGGACTTTAAAATTTAGACTCACCACACAATTCAAGCGCGAGTCCACTCGGATGGTATAATGGTGTGCACGGCTGCCTCACACGCAGAAGGTCCTTGGTTGAAACCCGGTATGAGTGTGGAAAACTCTTCATTGGGACACAATTTCCCTGTAGACTCCTAAAAGAAACACTGCTATTTAGATGAATGCTGTCACTACAATTTTATCAAGTTCAAATGTGCATTTCTTCTCTAAAAGGATTCACCTGATTTAACCTAAATTATATACATCACACAAGAATCAAAGAGTCTGAAAGACAATTAATCACTGCTACCCACAACACTGGTTTATTGCTGGGTTTAGGTTATTGTGTTCTGACATTTATATGTATCTATGTATCTATCTATGTATCTGGACTTCGCCCAGCCCTAACTATTCATAGTTGAAATTTTGAACAATGTTTTTGTTTTTTGAAAATTCCCTCCCTAAATAGGTTTTTAGAGGGGGGTTCAATATGCAATGTAAGTTTATGTCATATTGATCACTAGTTTGTGTCCGCTTGTATTTTGAAAATTCAGACTTTTTTTTAGTGATCACAGTCCAACAAAAGGCGAGAGAAGTAACTTATTCATTGATCACTCCTTTTTCCAACTTTTTGATTGATCACCCCCAACACATCATATTAAAGAATTAATTTCTATCTTCAGATTTCTTCTTTGCAACAATGACGCTTCATCTGCAATTCCTTCAATTTGTCTCCTGAAATACCTGTACAGTTGCTTTTTTTTTCATTTTTTTGTGCATACCCAAAGGTTGATCAATCATAATTGCTGCTGCTGCTGCTGCTGCTGCCATCATCATCATCAATTTATTTATTTATTTATATGTTCACACCAGATGTTTGGTGGTCATCACTGGAAACTGAGCAAGTCTCTTCAAGTCTCAAGCCCTCCTCTCACTTTCCCTCCATCCACAGCAGTGCTGTGGTTAGCAGTTTCCCACCAAATGTCTGGTGGTTATTGCTGAAGGCTGAGTGACAATAAGTCTCCTCAGGTCACTAACCCTCCTCTCATTGTCCTCACACTTCACAGCATTGCTGCTGTTATTATTATTATTATTGCTATTATTATTATTAGTAGTAGTAGTAGTAGTATTATGATTATTATTATTATTAGTAGTAGTAGTAGTACAATAACAACGTCAATTAGAAAGCGCTCTCTGAGTGTCAGGAAAAGTAATTGTGCATGGATCCGCCCAAAATTTTGATCACTTCTTCTGTAGCCTATTTTCCACCCTTCCACGAAATTTCATTGAGAACTTTTGGAGATATCGTGTGGACAGTCATGAGTGTATACATTCTAAATACATAAAAAAACGGGACAAAATCTATGAATCAAAAAAGATTAAATCACTAGGAAGAAAACTTCAAATGTACAAATAATGAATTACCTCCCTTAAAATGTAAAGCGAGCATATTGTTATGTAGAATAATAAAAATACCCCTGAATTAAAAATGAATTCCTGGATCCGCCCCCAAATTCTCCCTTACCCCTATTGCCCACCCTTCCATAAAATTGAAATTCATTGAGTACTTATACCTCTCTTGGTTGGAGAGGTATATGTATTCGGTTGTGTCTTTTCATCTGTCTGTCCACTCAATATCTCCAAAAGTACCCAATGAACAAGAACAAAACTAACAAGCCTGGTTGCTGCAGGGTCAAACTCAAACCCAACTTCTATTCCGACAAGAGATGATTATTTCTGTAACTTTTGTATTGTATATATATTAAATATGATAAATTTTCTTTGATAGTCAAGACTTGACAATTTAGCTCAGTCAGTAAGAAACCGGCCTTGCAATCCCTAGGTTCTGAGTTCAAACCACGGTGGGGGAACGGTGATTTTACATATCGGTTTACAGGCCAAATTTTGATGAGTCTTGGAGTTTGACAGATAAGTATAGTGAAGGATAGACATTTAAAAAAAAGCAGACGCCAAGTGTTGAATTATTTACCTCTTTTCATTGGAGAGCGCATTGCTTCCTGAGTTACGGTCCTTTGTGTCTAAGCGCGCACCTTATGTGAATCCATTTCATCCAGCTGCGAGAGAGACTTTTTTGCTTTGCCTGACACTGCCGCAACTTAATGGACAGGTAAATAAGCCCTCCTTTCTTCTTCCCATTCATCGTACATATACTCTAAACATAGATTGATATTTTACTCATATCGACTCACAGATGTGGGTTCTTTTACAGTATGATCTTCACTAGTTAGATTTTTGGTTTAAATTCCCCTTTTTTAGCATTAAAAAAACATTAAACAATTAAGAAACATTATTAACATAACAACAAACGATCTTCTCCACCCCCCCCCCTCGGCGATCTCTTTTGTTTTTAAATGACTATCAGGTTTTTTGTTTAATCAATATTTTAATTTACACACACACATAAGGTTCGTATTGTTTCAATGTTCATTCTTTTTTAAAATTAATTCTTTATGTTTTTCAAATTAAATCGATTCCTTTTGCGGGGAGGGAGGTTTTTAGCTTCTTGCTACGGCATAAAAACAGAATTGAAGAGAGAAGAATGATTCCTCAAGAATCCGTTTTTGAGCTGAAGCAAAGAGCCTATTATAAGTGCAGTTCACTGTACTGATATTATTATTCCTTCTTTTCTCTCTCTTTTATTATCGGGTCTTTCTTTTATGGTTTCTACTACTACTTAAATACTATCGATCGATGATTCCCCTTATTTTATTCAGCTGATAACAAAGCAGCAGCTACAAACAACACAGTGAGAATCTCATAAACAAAAATATAAATAAAGCAATCCAATGCTGCTACCAAACACCCATTCATTCATTCATTGAAAAGCCTGCTTGCTTCCTCATATATGAAACACAACAACAGGTATTTTCGCTATTTTTCCCCATTCTCTCATCAAAAATATCACTCACATCTGTCATCAACTCAAAAAATGAATACATATCAACAGTACTGTAAACCTAAAAACCACATTTGTTGAGTACTAAAAAAAAAAATCTTTCTTTTCAAGGTTATACTTTTCTTTAGACATCATTTGCATATCCCTTTTTAAAAAATAAGATGAATGATAATTTTTAATGTTCTTCAGTCTTCAATTAGGGAAAAAGCTGTCTTCTATTCGAGGTCAAACCAAATTTTACCTCATTGATGCTAGGAAAGAGAAACCCATATAATTACATAGACAATTTTAATTAGAAGAGAGAGCAAAATCGTCTTTAAAATTGCTAAGAAAAAACTGAAGAAAGGTTAATTTAAGTGTGTGTTTCTTTCTTGTTTGTGTTCTACAGTACATAAATGTGGTATCTTTCAGTTTCAGTTGATATAAATTTTTGATGCCTTAAATGTTCTGTTGAAATAAGAGGTGTGATTTATTGGGCACAACTTAGCGAAGGTGGTCCCAATTGAAATTCTGAATATTCACATTTCACACCCGCTCACACTCAATGTTAAAAATGACGCATAAATAAAATAAAAAAATTAGAGAATTCATGAAAGAAAAACGGTAGTAAATACATAAAAATAAAATATTTTTATTGCTTTGAATAAATTAAATTGTCGCAAATTGTTTTGCCTCGCTTCATAAATTTTCGACCGATCGCATGTCCACCTGACGTCAGCTGAATTCCAAGCCCCCCCCCCAAGAGTCCCCATCTCTTTAATACACCTGAAGAAGGCCTTAGAATGGATAGGCCGAAACGATACATTTTAAAAAGTCCCTCTCTTTATGGATAGTACACCTGAAGAAGGCCGTGGCGTAAAATGGATCGGCCGAAACGTTGTGGGAACAACAAGAAGAATGAAATCAATTGTCCGGAAAACCTGTTTGAAGGACACTATTATCAGACAGACATACACAGAGAAAGAGCAATACACATGTTTAACATTCACAGAATTCGTAGTACACTGCTTCTCATATTGAACACCAAAAACATTATTTGGTTAAGGATCTAATTGCCCTAAGCAAATTTTCTTTTAGCTTACAATGTATTTTAATTTTCAAAAGGGGGTGCAATTATTAACTTAATGTGTACCACTTTTTTTTCATCATCATCGATCTATGCTGTTCTTTTTACTCATTTCTAATTAAATTATCATCACCTCTAACTGGATATGTCTTCTCAAGAAACTACTTAGGTTTTATTACAATGTTTGGTTAAGATTGGTTTTCGTGGATAATCACGAAAACCGTATAAAAGTATTTCAAGAAAATTTTTTTATTGCTTTTAATCAATAAGACCTTCGTTAGCTTTGGAAAAGGAAAAGTGGCAGTTTTGGAAAAAAAAAATTCTAGGTTTTAGCGGGTGGGTTTATTTTATTTACCATATAACATTATTAATGCTGAACTGAACACTTACTTTCCGTCGGTCGTTTTTAATTATTCATTTGTCTTTGTTTTTTTCAACCGTTTTTAATGTTTTCAGACACAATGTAGGGACGGTGGTCCGGGCCCGATTGTAAATTGTAAAGTTACGCTCACTCAGTGTTAGAAACGGCGCACAAATAAAAAGAAATAAGAGAATGAAAGAAAAACAGAAGTAAATATATAAATTATATTGTTATTGCTTTGAGTTTGAATAAATTAAATTGTTTTTATTTGTGTTCCGTTTTTAACATCGGGTGAGCGAGAGTCTCAAAATTTGCAAGACCACTACATTTTCATTATTTGTTGTTACTTCGGAAATCACGAATTCAGCACGTCTATGAAGGTTTATGTTTTCAATTGTTATTTTCTGAAGATTCAGATACCCGAAAATGTCTAAAATTGTACGAACTGTATCAATTATCCTCAAAAATGGAAAATCTCAAAGCCGATTTTTTGTACGACGGTCGGAAAATATGGGTTCAGTTCAGCATTAGAGTTACATTGACATTGTATTGTCCTAAAAACTAGAAAACATTTTTTTTTCTCAAAAACTGACACCTACAAAGCTAACGAACGAAGGTCTTATTAATTAAAAGCACAAAAGGGAAAAAATAATCTTTATACGGTTTTCGGGATTATCCGCGGAAAACCAATCTTAACCCAATTAAACTGCACTACTGGAAACAGGGTCCCTTTTTTTACAATACATAGTATGCCTGACGCAGACCGGCCATTGAATAGATCGGCCGAAACGTTGTGGAGAACAACCCAAATAATGAGTTCCATTGTCCAAAACATTCTTTGGATGCTTTAGTGTTAATGAATAGTTCGAATTTGAAGTTGTACAAAGTCAACTTTTACCAGATGGTGTTGCAGTATATAACTGACTTGGAGAAGAAACGTTTTTCGAGCTAACTCAAGATTCAGTCGGTGATGATAAACAGCGAATAGCGATCTATTTTATTTTATCAATCGAATTTCTCTGTTAAATAGTTTTTATGATTTGTTATTTAAATTCAAAAATCGGGTATTGAAAAAAATGCCCCGAGCATTTTTAGATGCGTGCACGCATCGCATCTCCCTTTAAGACATTTTTTCGGTCTGTCTGTTGGTCCCTAATATGTTAAATTATCAATTTTCTCAGCCGTATCATGTTGGATTGCTATGAAACTTGGCCCAGACCTTCAGGTGAACTATCATCATCTTCCTCTCCCTCCTCCTGCTACTACTACCACGGATGTGGACACATCGTTGAACTTATGGTTCTTGTTTTCACTATTGTTCACTTACAAACTACAAAGGAAAGCATATTACTTGCGAGTTATGATTATGTATTTTTTAAAAATTTTACATAAAGGCTTGTATTTATTTTACCATAGAAAAAAAGCGAGGCATATTTGGGGAAAAAATTGTTGGTATTTTATTTCTAAAAAATCTTTTTCGAAGATTAACAAGTTCAAATATTTGTTTTTAAATGAATTAAATCCTTGTTTTACTCCACGCGTTAACCTACATTTGAAAGTTTTTCGATTTAATTACCTTTTCCATACCGCCGTCCTGGAGGAATGTTTAATTTATTTTAAACAAATATCTATTTGGGGGAAACCTGTATTGACCACAGGCAGCAAATAGGGTGAAGGCCATTGTTCTCTTTAAGCTGTGCGCACATTTTGCAATCAGTGTACAAAGGAAATTAATGTACGCACAAAAGATAAGTTGTTACCTAAAATAATGTTGTAATGAATGAGTTTTGATTTGACTATTTCCAGTAACTTTAATAATAATAATCTGTGATTTGATGGATGTTTTAATGGGTGTTTTTGTTATTAATTTATTTCAACATTGAATAAATCACATAAAAATAAGAAATACTCGTTGTTTTTATCTAATGGAACAACAAACTGAGCAAAGTATAGTATGAATGAGTTTTGATCCATTTCAAGTAACTTTAATAATAATAATCTGTGAATTGATGGGTGTTTTTGTTATTAATTTATTTCAACATTGAATCACAAAAAAATAAATAATACTCATTATTATTGTTTTTATCTAATTGAACAACAAACTGAGCAAAGTCGTTCAAAGTAGAATGAATGGGTTAAATCGGGTTTGATTTAACCATTTCGAGTAACTTTAATAATAATAATCTGTGAATTGATGGGTGTTTTTATTAATTTATTTCAACATTGAATAACAAAAAAATAAGAAATATTCATTATTATTGTTTTATCTGATGGAACAACAAACTGAGCAAAGTCGTTCAAAGTATAGAATGAATGAGTTAAATGGGTTTTTATTTAACCATTTCGAGTAACTTTAATAATAATAATCTGTGAATTGATGGGTGTTTTTATTAATTTATTTCAACATTGAATAACAAAAAAATAAGAAATATTCATTATTATTGTTTTATCTAATGGAACAAAGAACTGAGCAAAGTCGTTCAAAGTAGACTGAATGGGTTAAATGGGTTTTGATTTAACCATTTCGAGTAACTTTAATAATAATAATCTGTGAATTGATGGGTGTTTTTGTTATTAATTTATTTCAACACTGAATAACAACAAAATAAGAAATACTGATTGATGTTTCATTTAATGGAACAACAAAGTAGTTCAAAGTATAGAATAAAATCCTAACCAATGTAATCCTACTTGTACTATATGAAAACATGCCAATACAGTTTTATTAGCCATGAGATATAGGCCGTGCCAAAATTATCTTGAAACAATTTCAAGTTTACATTTGCACTAACATTCAGTGCACACATGCTTTTGTCACAGGAAAACAAATTTGCACAGCATAAGATTTTTGTGCTCATTGGCTTCTAAAGATTAGAGGGAACATTGGTAAAGGCCAATTTTATCAAAGTCTGGAGTTGACTTTGTTTTTCTACCATAACAACAAGAACAATCCTCACCAAACTTAGGAGAGTAAACTCTTCACTGTTTGTCTGTCCTGTTAAACCAAACCGATGTGTAAAATTAACCATCCCCTACTGTGATTTGAAATCACGACCAACTGATTGCTAGGTGGCTCTCTTACCGACTGAGCTAAATTGACAAGTCTTAGATATCTACGAAAATTTATCTTAGAAATACGCAAGGGCTTATTTCATTCTAATAAATAAATACATTTATAAAATTAACATTTCCCTACCGTTATTTGAAATCACAACCAAATGATTAGTAGCCAGCTCTCTTACCAACTGAGCCAAACTGACAAGTCTTACATATCTATGGAGCTTATTTCATTTTAATTAATAAATACATTTATATTAAAAAATATATATTTTTATAATTTTTAATTTATATATTCAATACAAAAGTTTCAGTAATCATCTTCAGTCGAATAGAAGTAGGAGTGGAGTTTGACCCTGCAGCATGCAGGCTTGTTAATCATCCTATTTATGATGAGGATTGAAATAATGTTGTCATGCACGTTCGTATTGGTTATGAGTCTTGATTTACAAGTTTTATAGATTTATTGAGAAACAGACCCCCCAACACAACAGAAAGACTATCTTACCTGAAATCTCCAGTGAGCTTTACAAGTTTTTAGTTAGACTGTGAAATATTATCCACTAGTCTTTCTCTCTCTCTCTCTCTCTCTCTCTCTCTCTCTCTCTCTCTCTCTCATTCTAATCAGATCTATCTATACACCTACCTATCCACTGGCTGTATATTCTATTTTATTTTATCTATCTGATTATCTCGGATCACTTTACCATGCTCCCATTTTAACATCTTACCCCACTAATCTTTGTCAATTGAACACCCCCCCCTCCTCCTCCGAAAAAAGCAGTCTAAGGGGGTGGGGGTTTAATTGTAAACCATCGTAATTTAAGGAATGTTAAGGCAACTATTAAAGACATAGGAATTAATTTATTTTATTAAGTTAAAGTTATTGTTCACTCATATGAAATGCATTCATTTTGAAATGCTTTATATTATTGACAAAGTTAAAGAAGATATTGTTCACTCATATGAATGTATTAATTTTTAATGCTTTTTTCATTGACAAAGTTAAAGAAGATATTGTTCACTCATATGAATGCATTAATTTTTAATGCTTTATTTTATTGACAAAGTTAAAGAAGATATTGTTCACTCATATGAATACATAGATTTTTAAAAGCCGTATCGCCAAATCTGTCCTGCCACATAAATTCTTGTAGATATTCCTTTTAAAAAGTCACGTTTACAGCCACGCATCTCCTTAATTCTGGACTTTTGCTTGTTCCAATATAACTCGATAGTCTGTGTATGCACCCCATCTGAGGTGTTCACAAAATTTTCTGGATGTTTAATGGTTTTGTGTTGAAGACTGATGCCTTGAAACGGATTACTTTAACATCCTTCTCTCTAAATCAGTCTAGGGTTCCACAAGAGGTTGTTAGGAGTTCCACACAAATTTTATACATGCATGACTCATATTTTTGTTCATATTGCTAATAAATTTCCAAACTTCATTTCCAGTAATCAAGACCCTATCTTTAGAAAACTGTTTTTCTCTGTATTAAACCAGTTTTGATAATTAATCACTGCTACCCACAACACTGGTTTATTGCTGGGTTTAGGTTATTCATGTGTTCTGACATTTATATGTATCTATGTATCTATCTATGTATCCAGACTTTGCCCAGCCCTAACTATTCATAGAAACTTGAAATTTTGCAAACATACTCTCCTCAATGAGTTTGTTTTTTTGTTGAAAATTACCCCCCTAAATAGGTTTTTAGAGAGGGGGGTTCAATATGCAATGTAAGTGTATGCTAAATTGGTCAATAGTTTGTGCCCGCTTGTTTTTTAAAAATTCAAACCTTTTTTAGTGATCACAGCCCAACAAAAGGCATGAGAAATAACTTATTCATTGATCCCCACCTTTTTCCAAGTTTTTAATTGATCACCCCCCTAAATAGGTTTTTAGAGGGGGGTTCAATATGCA
>VCCN01000920.1:6727193-6743337 GCA_006491835.1 Architeuthis dux
CCCTGTGTGTGCTCTTTATTCAAGTTTGATAGATCAAATGAAACATTTTCTTAATATTATCTTTAATCTGATCAATTTTCAAAATCATTTTTAAATGTTGTTCTTAAATTCATGTCAGGTGGTCATTTTTCAAAAATTTGAAGATGTCAAAGAGAATAAAAAATTGAAAAAACTAAAAACAAAAAATACAAACAGAAATTTTCTTATTATTTAAACTTACGATTGCAAATTTTACATAAGTGTGCTGTATATGAATGGAAACTAACACGCACACACACATATATGTGTATGTATATTTAAATTATCATATAACATGCATATTTAAACATACATGCATAAACAATTTCACATATATTTGTCTCCACATATATTATAACTTTTCCTATTTTTATATATAGGTTGTATCTCTCTAATCCGACACTCTGTGGTCCACCAACTTCCATGGTCTTGCATGTTTTGAATCTGCCAGCATTAGTTTGTGGATCTGCCACACAAGTTTCTCGATTCATTTCCAAACCATGGTTTGAACCTTAATTTAGCGGTTTATAAACAGACTTGTTAAACCGAATGTGTAAAAACCAAGGCTGACCATATAACTGGCCTATTAGCCATGTAACTGGAGTCTGACTGGAGGCGGGCACAAAAGAAAAGGACGAAAAGCAATAAATTTTTTCAACAATCTGTTGTAGTTATCAAGAAGAAAGATTGGAGAAAGTTATATTATAGTGAATTTATAAATTTGCTGAAAGAAGAATTTAGGAAAAAATAAATAAAATGTCTACTGATAAACACGTGTACTTAGAAAATAAAGATGCTAAATCTAAAATAAAATAAAAGCTGAAAAAAATACTTAAGACCATCCAACAGAAGTGTAAAAACTATAAAACCCAGAAAAAATTGAATAAACTTAAATTTTCTTTTTAAAACAGACAAACTAACAAACTTGCTAACTTGCTTGACTGATCCGTAAGTGATTACTTTGACCTGCCTCCAGTCAGATACTCAATTTGCATGGCGGCAAGGCATTATTTATGGTCAGCCTTGGTAAAAACCTAACAGCAGTCTGAAACTGAGTCAAAGAACTCTAAATTTGACCATTTTCGTTTTCAGCATAAAATATAAAAAAATTTGGGGGTAGCATTATACTCAAGTGTAAAAAAAATAACAAATATTACTGATTTTTAGCTACAAAACGTGAGTGTCATATTATAATCAAGTAAATATGGTATATTAAAAATATATCATTCTATTTTCTACACACTATTAGAAAAATGGTTAAAATCCATATGTCTACACAGGGGGTTACCTTAAGGATCAATTTTGTTTTACAAGCATTTCCTGTGGTCCAGCAATGGTCAAGTCCCAAGGGTGCCGGGTTAAAGAGGTACAAATGTAATTTTTCTAAAAACATAAAATGGATTTGTTACCCACTATCATCTTTCACACATTTTTATCTTCCATTTACAACTTTTCTTGCTATTTTTCGATTATGTTGGTTCAAAATTTCCTTTTTATTAAAACCTCACCATTTTATCTCAACTTCAAATCGGAATTTTTTGCTGAAATAATAATTCTTTTCACTTAAAATTTTCAACTTGTTTTCTCTTTGTTGTACATTCCCACAATGACTCAGTGATAATATTCAATGGACACCATATCACAAAGTATCCTCTTTTAAAGATTCATAATAGTTTTTTTTTTTCTTTCTTGAAAACTGTTGTTAAAAAGCATTCAGAAAAGGAACAGTAAAACTTTTCAATCTGTTGAATGCTCAGCCATTATTAATTTTTTTACTAGTATTCCATCTTAATTTTTGTTGTTTTTCATCACAACTACTCAGATCGTCATTCTACGGCCAGGCTTTTAGCAAACAACATGGATCGGAAATAAAGAATAACTATGTATTAGTAATAATATTACTTTGAATTTTTATAATTATTATTATTAGATAAAGTATTTTTGGCTGGTATTTCTTTCATCTTAATTTTAGTTGTTTTTCATCATAACTACTCAAAATAAAATGAAAGAAATACTAGTCAAAAATGAATAATCGTTGACAATGCTTCGGCTAATAATGAAAATAATAATTCAAGGTAATATTACTACTAATTACTTATACTTTATTTCTGATCCAGGCTGTTTACTCACTGCTGTAGACTGATGGACTGAGTAGTTGTGATGAAAGAAAATACTAGTCCGAAATTAATAATGGTTGACAATGCTTCATCTAAATTTAAAAAATCAAGATAATATTACTAATGAATGCTATAAAAGACCATTTTTCATACAATGCGGTTTTAGGTTAAGAATTAACCTTTCTTGACCCTAATCAAAAGCCTTTGCTGAAGACACCATTTGGAAAATTGACTCCCATGAAGACAAAGTTCAACATATCTTTAATTCTGCTAATTTTATTTTTTTTTGTTTAAAATATTTGTGACATGAAAAAATGTAAAGAAATCCTTTTTGCGATATGGTAGCAATTGAATATTGATTTTAAAAAATAAATTTTATTTTTAAAAATAAATATTACAGTTCATAGAAATACAGGTATGCAATCTCTTATCTGAAACCTTTGGGACCAGTTACTTTTCAAGATTCAGAATTTCAGAATGGCATCGATAATGACAAATGCTTCCTTTTCTGCTTCTCATTGTTACCCATAAGAAAATCTGCAGCTTTTTAAAAAGATTTTCAAAGTCAAAAAGTAAACGAAATAGCCATGAGCAACAGAGGCACATCTGACCAGTAGGAGCACTGAGACATAACTGCATAGCAAGGCCATCTTGAAAATATTAACTTATGCTCTATGAGGCCTTCGAGACAACCTTGGATTAGCAAGGGTCGCGTTGGATCATGTCACAGCAACAAATGCAAGCTTTGGTGTGTGCAGACAACATCCATGGAAAAAAATGTTCAGTTTTCAGATTTTCAGATAAGAGATTGTATACCCGTAAAAGTAATTTTTTCTTTTTTTTTAACTCATACCCCAAAAATTAAGACATTAAAAACAACACAACACAAAATCAATTTGTGGCACCCAACTTTAGTAAATTTAATTATTTTTTCATTTATTTATTAAATAAAAAATGCCTCTATGGGCATCTCCATATACAATTTACATTAAAAGACTTATTCAACATTAAAATACACATTAATTCAAGTGATAAAAGTGTATGAACTTTATAAAAAATTACAAGCTTATCAGTACAGAGAAACATTTACCAGGCACATTTTATTTTTTATCTTTTTCCTTAAATTCTCTATATTTCAGCTGATAACTCCCAGAATTGCCCTGTTAATTTATTTTTTACCCCAGATGATCTAAATTTAGTTATTTTAAAAATTATTTACATTTGTATTATTTATTATATAAGTCGGTAAACTATTCCAGCATTTCAAAATTCTCTGAGAGAAAAAATCAATTTGTTTTTTGAATGGACATAGCTAGTAAATTTCCCATCCTTTCTGACTTATTATTAAACATTATACTTCCATAATTTGTAAAACCATTTCATATCTTAAAAGTTTTGAGTGTCTCCTCTAGCCCTCCTCTCAAACAAAGTAGTCATGCCTAACTTTTCTAGTCTATCCTTATAACTTAAATCTATCATGCCACGTATCATTCTGGTAAATTTTCTCTGTACTGTCTCCAATCTCAAAATGATATGAATTATTTCTTTTAATTTAGGTATTAAATTACTTTACTTTGGTACAATGGTTAACCTTATAAAAAAGAGGGGAAAAAAGAAGAAAAAGATTTTTTTCCTGGACCAATTTCTTTTCGTTTATTAGCATATTTGATGCCATATAAGAGCCTCTCCCCCTTTAAAAAAAAAATATATATCTCAAAAGGTAAACGTAACCTTCATTGTCAGCTCCAGATTGACCATAAGGAGGATTTGAAAAAAACTGAGAGGAATTCAGAGAAATGTATTTTTTTCTTAATATTTCCAGCTAAAAATAAGGGATGAGTCGGTCTTACATGCCATGGAATATGGTAACTATTCGAAATGTTATTCAAAGCTTCATTTATTTTTTTTTTTTCAAAAATACAAATTAGATTAAAGGTGTCCAAATTATTTTAAATTATTATTATCGTTGAGATGAAAATAAATTCAATTCTGTACTTTCAGATTTGTCTCCCTTCCCCATTTCCAAAGAAAAAAAAGTTAAATAAATTAATAAAACAAATTATCAGAAAAATTATTGAAAAACTGTTTAATGTTTTTGTTGACGAATTCCAATTTTATTTTATTTTTTCTCTCTGTGTTTGTTTGTAAAATGTGTACTGATGTTCATTTAAGGTTGCAAACAGGAACTTTAATAATAATAAAAAATGAAAACCATTGAATTGTCTTGTGTCTGGAACCAGGAATCTAAGATCTTAAAACACAATTTAAAACTTTTTTTCTATTACTAAAATGTCAAAGCCAGAGGTCGGGTTAGGTGTATACCTACTTCTCAATTTCTGTGTGGGTTATATGGTCTCAAAATGGACCTGGAATTGGCCATATTTAAAAAAGATTAACACACAGGGGCTTACAGTGCCCCAGAATCCCCAGCTGCACAGGTTCACTCCACTCATTCCTGTTGTACCCCTCTTTGATCGCTGAGCATAAATCCTAGATACAACCTTACCGGATAGCAAGTCCCAAAACCCATTTCCATCACTGGTCAAAGTTAAGCTGCATTCTCTCACATGTGTGAGCTATTTGATGATTCCACTTGCTGTTAGATGTTTGCTTAGCTTAATCTGGCAGAAGGCCACAAGAGTGGGGCGCCAGGGTCATAACTGCATTTCAACTAACATTATACAATAACAATTCTCACTGAATGTTGGAGCCAAGCCCACCCTCCTCCCAGCTCTCAAATCTCTAGCTACGTCACTGCTTACTCAATAAGCTAAAGGACCCCAGGCATTTGAAAGGTCTGCCCACGGACCCCCAGTAATATCTTTGTGTACACTCAAGGGTCCACAGCCCCCAGGTTGGGAACCACTGCACTAAATGTTGGAGGGGCTCCCCAAGGCTAAGGCCACCAAATCTCCAGTTACGTCCCTGTGGGGCACCCATAAGGATCTATTTCACTACACTAGCCAATTGTCTGCCAAATCTGCTAAACATTGCCTGGCACCCTTCACTTGTTTGTTAGTTATTTTGAACCTGATTTAAATACAGGTTTCTGGTGGGAATCAATTTTAAAATATTGATAGTACATTGATTTTGGTATTGTTTGCAAAAAAGTTGACTTTATTATGAGACCAGTCTACAATTTTTATTTTAGTTGCCTGCCTGAAGGAAGGGAAAGCCAGTTGTCAGTTTAAAAAAATCCAATGATATGTACTCAACAGAACAACACATACTAATTCTTTCAGTATATACATGAAACACTGACAAGAGTTGCTTGGACTATTGAACTCATTCTTTGTGTTGCTCTTGTTGTTACCACAATGTTTCAGTCAATCCATTCTACAGCCTTCTTCAGGTGCCATGTTTGTCATTCATGGTCAAAGATGACCATGGCTAAAGTTCTGAGTGGTGCAGAAGCTGTGATGCCCTGCAGGGACTGAAGTCATGACTTACACTTGACTTAGATTTTTTTTCACCTAATATAAATGTTCATTGGCTATGAGGAAAAATCAGGTTAGTTTCAGTGTAAATGATTATTGTGCGGCAGTCAATTTTACCTCTCCAGTCTTTTATCCTAGGCAATGCCAGGAACTTCTAGTAAAGAATAAGTTGAATAATTTGAACAAACTGTTGAACTGACAAATGTCTTTTTTCAGCCTACAGAAGGCTCTAGTGACATATTCGTTCTTTGCTTGACTAAAGCAATTGTCTAAATTCATAAGTGCTACATCTTACAGACACAGAAAAAGCCCTTTCATCAAGTAGGGAAATGATCATGTTTGTATTGTCAATTCTTCCTTATGGCGATCTTGCAATTTAACGTCCAAAATTATCACGGTTGTTGTGACAGCACTCGGTCAGTTACAAAAATGAACTAAGTAATATACTCAGTGAATTTTATAGAACATAGCCCTGTGGATCTAATAAAGGGTTCAGTTTAATATTCCCAGAAGATTACCGACTCCGACAGACATCTGAGGAAGGCTGGAGGGGACAGCAGCTGAAAGATTGTGAAAAAGACAACAAAGATGAGGAAACAAGTACGAAAGAATCAAGGTATAATAATATTAACAACATCTCGTCTCAGAAGTTCAGACAAGAAGTGTCAGTGAATTTTCTACCAGAACATATTTGGTACAAGTTAAGAATTGCAGTCCCTAAAACGAAATATGTTCCTTCCTACAGAGCTAGTAGTATGGCTTTATTTTCGCATCTTATACTCCAATGACTGTGGTCCCAAATTACCCCTACCCCTAATGTGGTACAACAGGAATGTCGGCAAAGTTGGAGTATGAAATGGAAAAATAAAGCATTACTACTAACTATGTAGGATGGACTGCACTTCTTTTTGGGGTCTGCACTACTTAACTTGTACATGGAAAGCTTAAACAAAAAAAATCATCTAAATTGGCTTTTTGCTGTACAAAATAATAAAAGTCTCAGATCTCAGTCTTTAAAAATGTAGTGGGATAATTCTTTTAGTAAAATATTCTATAATCTGTACCCTTTAAAATAATACCTTTTAAGTTTTTAATATAATACCGAATGTTTTCCTGTTGCGCCAAAAAAGTTAAATCTAGTTCCCAGGGACCCGTTCTCCCAGACTGCACCTGCTCATTGCACCAAGAGGGGTAGAGTCAGGGCTATCTGTTGGTGTGCCAAAGGCAAGACTGAGGGGACTGGACAATTTTTAACTACCCGTATGTGTGGGGTTCCCACTTGGAAAAAAACCAATGTGTCTCATTCCGTCTAAATGGGAAAGCTTGTAAATATCTATAAACCAGATTTCAAGGGAGATTATTAGATCGACAGAAACTGAATTACGTCCCTTATTTTCAAAACCTTTCTCTTATTCGTCTTAATAAAAATTGCGACATTTATTTTCCATTTTCTCTCTTCAATATACGATTTCTGTTTTGGCGAAAACTCAAAAATAATACAAGAATGAAGTTTGTTTCTAGTATAGCTTCATCGGCGATCTTTCTTTTTATGTCGGTCCAGGAAATAAAAATAAAGGTAAGATAACTCATTCTTGCTCTTCAATGAAAATGCGCCAACACCTAAAATCGAGTGGAAGTGACAAAATGTACGTCCAATGCGCTTATTCACTTACATCGCAAATAACTAGAAACTGGATTTCTTCACTTGTTTAAAATTTAAAAAATTACGAAAGAAAAGCAATGAAATTCACTATTGTATGAACGGAAATATACTAGATTTTGTAAATAATGAAAAGGATCTTGGATCATAGTAACTGATAAACTATCATTCTCCAAATATATTGCCACTTGCCAGTGCAACTGCTAAGGTGAACAGGGTACTAGGACTGATTAAGCATACCTTTTCATATATAGACAAGGACACGTTCCTTATACTATATAAGACTTATGTCCATCCACACCTTGAGTACTGTGCACAGGCCTGGTCACCGTACTTGGAGAGAGAGAAAGATATTTTAGAAAGAGTCCAGAGACAAGCAACTAAGTTAGTAGCGGAATTAAAAAGTATGAGTTATGAGGATAGGCTAAAAGTGTTAGGGTTAATATTGTTAGAAAATAAGAGGGATCGGGAAGACTTAATAGAAATGTTTAAGATTATGCGTGGTTTAAAAGTAGTAAACCCTGATGTATTCTTTTTTTACTAGAAGGGGCTACAAGGGACTGAGAGGCTACACATATATGGTAGAAGCAAATAGAAGTAGATTGAATATCAGAAAATTCTTTTTTAGAAATCACTAAAAACCTATTGGGGGGGGGGTGATTTTGGAAGATGGTCAACTCAACAGGCTGGATCCGTCCCTGAAAGTAATAGTAAATTTTTAGATAAGCGTGAATGCAGCTGGATACAAAATAAGGGTCCATTTTAGCAAAATACTTACATTGTTAATAAACCCCACCACTTATTTGGGAGGTTTTTTTTTTTTTTTAAAACCTGCTTCGGGTCCTATTAGTGATAACAGAAAATTTGGTGGACATGGCTGTGGCTGTTCTTGGGTTTTGCTAACACAGCCAGACGGACATTTGGTGAGTTATAGTAAGATGATGAAGGTGGACAAATAAGATATATCATCTACACAGTGATAGTCCAAATATCAAAATAAATATTATAAGTTACAAAAAGAAAAGAAAATTACATTTTCTCTGGGTTAAAACTGATATCTTTGCATGGTGAGAAATAATAAATTTACATAATCATTATACAGGGTGTCCCTAAAGTCTGGACACATAGGAAATATCACTATTTATAACTAACTATATTTTTTTTGCCCCACAAATTAAATAGGAGTGTGTCAAAAGAAGAAAGGATTGAACTGGTACTTCTCAGTGGACATGAAGGATGGTCATATCGAAAAATAGAAGATGATTTTAATGCACTTCATCCCAGAAGGACCCCAATTGGCTTTTCCACCGTGGGAAAGGTGGTTAGAAAGTTTTAAAGAAACAGGCAGTGTCATGGACAAACCCTGTTCTAGTTGACACAGTGTATCCGACGAAACGAAAGAAACTGTCATGGCTAAGTTTTATGCTAGCCCTATGTGTCCAGACTTTAGTGACATCCTGTACAATTCTGTTCGTAATTTTAAATGATATTTCCACTGAATTAAATCGGGATTAAAAACCGGTATTTTAAATTAACTAAATATAACTTAGTTTCACACGTCACTGAATGGGGAAAGGGGGCACTAGGTGAAGGAAAATTGTGTTACGCAAATCTTGGGAAGAACATGTCTGACTTGCAAAAATAAAAACATTAGAAATCCTGGTTTAACTTGACCTCAAACACAGAATATTTGCATTGGAGCAAAATATATTACTTCAGACACGTAGTAGATTACGTATATTTACTAAAATGCAATCTGTCAATCGTGTGAATAAAGTGGATTGTTATGTTCTAATGTGTAATATATTCATTCCATTTGTTAGTTTTAAGATATTATTATTCAATATCAGGCTCCAGCTATAGCGCTCAGCCTACATATCAGGGAATGTTCTTATTTTGACAGTTTTATTGTTTAATTCATTTTCCCTGTAGTAGTAGTGATACATTTCTAAATTGCTATTTATTTTGGGGCCCCATCAATGTCTTGGGCCCTACCCCGTAGCATAGTTTACATATAGGCTAATCCAGCTATGGTCCTGTCAAAAATAAAATTAAGAAAAATATGAATACCCCTTAATTTTTACAGGCCCCTATTAGCTACGGGCCCCTAGGCTTAAGCCTACTCAGCCTTATAGTATAATCCGGCCCTGTGAACAGTGTGATTCTGTTGTTTCTTTGTCCATAACAATGGACTCTCCCACTAAGCTAAGAATTTTGCTGATGAGAATGAGAATATGTTCAACCCACGATTTGAAACAATGTACTCATCCACTTAGTTTTGGTTACATGTCCTTATGTTATGATTATTAATAATATATAGAAGATATATTCTTTGTATCATTCCAATTTTAGTATATTTACTGCAAAAGCAATTGGATGTAAACTGTGCTGTCGATAGCACTATATATGCAACTACATGTAAACGATATCTTGGCTAGGAGAGCTCATTTGCATATATTTAATATAAAATGCAGAATACAGTTTTAAGAAATATCACGAGTAAACATGATTTATCATATAGTCAATTATTATCAACAATTTTGTATCTACAATCTGTTAATACTCGATTGAATTAATCAAATAGATAGAAATAATAGAAAGTATCATTCATTTACCCACAAATTACAAACCCAAAATAAAAAGGGAGCAGACAATTTATCAGCAGCAGTTTTGGTTATGTCCTTACATAAACTCCATTAGTAAGAGGATTTTGACTTTTCTTTCATTTATCTTTGTATTTTTGTTTGTCTTCTTCCTCTTACTTGTTCAGACAATCAAATCTCTTCTTTCCATCCTTGATGTTCTCAACACAACATTTCGGCTGATCCATTCTTCAACTCTCATCAGGTGTATAATTCCAGAAAAGAGGCAAACCTTTTTTTTTTTTACTCCAGGCGAAGAAAAATTGTAGTTATTAATATATCAATTGGATCAACCCATTTCAGTGTGAGGTACACAGACGTAACCATACTGCCAACCAAGCACTCAGGCAACTCCAAACTAGACACAGGGAATTTCCCAATACCTGCTTTGCTAAATGAGAAAACCACATAGTGTTGAGATCCGTACTAGCCCGACTGATGCACTCAGCCAACAAGCTGATACATGCACCTTCCTTCAACTTCCTAACTCCCCAATGATTATCCCTGTCAATTGTCAGGACCTCATCTCAGAGGGGGTAATGTGTACCCTTCTCACTCCAGATATGATCTGCCATACCAGATTTTTCCACCTCTTCTTTGGAAGTATTATTAGAAAAAAAAGACAAAATTATGATCATGATTGAAAAAGAATCACTCAATCTGTATTTTTTCCATATATTTGCAACTGTTTTCAGCTTTTTAAAAAAAAAAATATTCTCACAATACTTTTAATTTCTATATTGGTAGACAAGAATTGGATAAATATATAGTAGTTGTGCACTATATATACCAGTACTTTGGTGAACAGTGGTTACAAAACTGTTAAATAAACAAATCTCATTGGTGGATTAACCATAAGGCTGAGTAGGCCCAGAAAGGAGTGGGCCAGAGAGCAAAGAAAAGAAGTGGTTTAATTGAGTGTACACGTGAGTATTTGGGATGATATATCAGTACTTTTGTATATATATTAAGCATGTAGTACATTATACATAGTACAAGAATATAAGCTATTTAACATGACTTAATGTCACTTTATTCTATTCAACTAAAAGATGGAGCAGGGGAGCCTCACTAAAGCTCAGCCTGGGGGGCCAGGGTGGTAAATAATCCGCCACAGTCTGTATTAACAGACAAGAATCTGGACAATGAATTTTTTGTACTCTTGTAATAGTGGGGTCCAGGGCATAATTTGCATAAAAGAGTTATTCCCCTTGCATTATTGTATTAAAATAAACTAATGAAATAAATTACTAAATAACTTTATTAAATTGTTTTCTATTAAAATAAATTAAATAATTTTGTGTATCAAATCATTGTTATTAAATTGTTTTCCATTAAAATAAATTATTTTTTGTAGTTTTTTTTAATAAAATGATTGTGTTTCATAAGGGATTTTTTCGTTCATGTCCAGACTCCCAAATTCAAAAGAGAATCTTGCAAGGGGAATAACTCTTAGTCTTTTACTCATATTACGCCCTGGACCCCACTATTACAAGAGTACCAATTCTTTTTCTTCTTTTTCAGATGAAGGTTGTAATAAACACTAAAAGAAAATCACATTAACTGTTATCACCTCAAACTATAACAAACATTTGTTCATGCTTGATATTAAGTCATGGAAAAAACTTTTACTTAACCCTTTGAACACAGGTGGTCGCTTTAACTACCGCCTTTCGAAAGTCCATAAAACTGAGCAGCCACTGACACATGCATTTCGTTTACAAACATTGATACATTCCAAAACCCCAGGAATCGTGACGTACTGACCTGGGGACATTGATCAGATGCAGTGCACATTATATTTGCTATTTGTCTGCCCATGTCAGCTTTCTAGCTCCCAGGATCATGGCCCTATGTCTGTAATCAAACACAGTGCACGTTATATAGATCCTGGGTGTCAGTGTGCGGGAGTTGTACATGTGAGGGGGTCAGTGTTCAAAGGGTTAAACTAATTCAAATAAATAGCACAAGAGAAAAAGATTTTTAAAAACTTTAAGAAACAAAAAAAGAAGAAAATATGATCAGCAGTTTATTTTTATTGGGTTTTTTTTTTAAGACTTCACGTAGTTGGCCACGTTGGGTGGAAAGAAGGGTACCAATAACATGTAATAAGTGTCAGGACAATTAACCCCAACCCCCACCCTACCCAGAGACAATATTCATCAAAAAGGTTAGGTATAGTATTAGGGTTAATTCAAAGTAGTGTAATAATTTATCATAGCCTTTGCATTTATATCATTAGGTATGAACAAAATGGACGAAAATTTCAGCTTAAAATCGACACGTGAGAAATTTTTAAAAATCTGGCACAAATCAGCATATTATTCAAATTTAATAAAATTTTCGATACTTATTTATTAAAGGGCAAATTTAAAAATAATAATTTTGCATTCCAAATGTCGGAGAAGAACAATTTTTTTCCATATGATTCCTACCCAAACTTTTATTAGTTTGATGATTTATCTATTTTATATAATGATGCTTTAGTTGATTTTTTACACATTTTACAGATATATCCCTGGAGATACTAATTATGTTTACCTTTTTTAGAATAATATCCAGAAACTGCTGGAACAGACCTCTTACTTTGGGATTAAAAAAAAAAAGAAAAGGAAAATTAAGTAAAAATAATTTTTCGGAATTTATTTTAGTTTTATTCGATTAATTATCATTCAGGCTTTTGATCTGTGAAAAAGAATTTTTTTTTCATTCAATATCATTCTTAAAAAATATTTTTCATCATTTTTAGCGATTTATTCCGATATCTTAGAAATTTTTTAAATGCATATTTCTTCTTCTTTCTATGTCTTGGTTCGATTGAAACTTATATAAAAAATATAACAAGGATGAATAATTAAATATAGTGAAATGATGAAAAAATATTTACCGTCTGTATTTTTAATATATTTTATTGTTTTTTGTTTATGTCAATTGGCTGCTATTTCAAATTATGGGAGTTGCAGGCGATAACATGCCTTTTTTGGCATGGCACAGCTGTAGTGCATTTTAATCTTGTTTATTTCATCCACTCAAATATTGTCTACCATACATTTTTAAAAAATCAAATGTCGCTTACACACTTGAAATTCTTTTTCAGTTTTGTTCATACCTATATCATATGCATATAACATTTATTTTATCCTTTTGCAACCCTTTGTGGGCAAATATCCTTGAGTGTAATTGTCCTCAGGAGTAATTGTCCTGGGGCCATGTAAGAGAATGATATAAATGCAAGGGGTTAAATAAGATTACGTTTGTGGAAATACCACTGAGCAAATGAATAAAAAGTCTGTTTTTCTTTCTTTCACAGACATGTAGACAAGAATGGGCACAAAACATCATTACAATAATTAATTATTAAAATACTTCAATGAGAAGGTCTGTACATATAGTAATTACAAGTGCTATTTACTTTACAGGAATAAATTAGAAAAATGAAAAACAACAGATATAAAACGAATATTTTTTCAGCACAAAAATGAAGATATTTCTGCTATCAAATGGAATAATCAGAAGTAATTCTGTCCATACGAAAAGGAATAGAAAAATGAATGAGATTGGGAAAATGACTAAAAAAAAAAAGTTTTAAAGCAGAGACAATCAGTAATTAAATTGCTGTGTTGTAAATTCAGCAAAAATGAAAATGTCTTGAGAAAATAAAACTGTTTATAAAATATGTACCACAATATCAGAATGTTAGCCAGCATTCTCACAGGCCATGTAAAGGCTAATTCCCAATAGGAACCTAACTCCAATTTCCCAATTGTTGAGCTCTGTTTGATCATTTTGGCATGTTTTTTGACCATTTTGGCATGTTTTTTGACCATTTCTTAAATACAAAAGTTCAGACCTCGGAAAACTTTCCAATCCTATAAAAACGGTGGGGAAATCAAACTCCTGACTAACACCCTGAATATGTATCACAATCTTGGCCAAATGGATACTCCAGTAAAAAAGAGTATTTGCAGATCGTGTTTCCGTTCTGAGACTGGGGATTTTTGTAAAATTTCTTCAAAACTCAGTTGTGTGTAGGAACTATTTTAATTTTATATTAAAATGTAAATAAAGTTTAAGAAAAAATGTCAAAAAACATTTTCTGGAAAGTGTGAATATAAAAAAAAAAAAGAATTGTTATTGAAAGGAAGGAAGGGTATTCAAGAAAGAAAAGGAAATGTATTTAGAAATTAGGATAAAGAAAGAAAAATTATACTTGAAATATCAGTAAAAAAACAAAATCCAGTATGTTATAGATTTGAAGTTGAGCTATAACAGTCCTTAAGAAGTAAAAAAAATCTGTTCAAACTGCCAGTCAGGGAATACACACTACAGTGTGAATTGAAGTAGTACCTTCTATAATGAATGTAGAAAAAAAAACATTACAATCTAAATAAAGAAAATATGGTAATCATTGCCTCATTGTTTAGCTGATAATAAATAAATTGTTGATTAACAAAATTGGCAAAATTCGTCCTCCAGAAATTCAGAAGTGAGGCGATTAAAAAACCATAAAAAAGCATCTATAAGAGAAAATGCTCAAAAATATAACAGTGGTTGCACCTCCTAAGTACCCTATTTATTATTGATCCCAAATGAGCTATTCAGTCTGGAAATTGTTTTTATTAGCTAAAATTTTCAGTGCTGAATCTGATTGGTCTGAAAATTGTTTGCCGCAATCTTTGGTGTCTGGGGTCCTCTGAGACCAGAGATCGAGGAAGAAAGTAAGTAGTGCTCCATGAATATGATTCGATTTATTTATTGAACAAATTCATTCATTTCTTGTAGAAAATGCATGAAATAACTTGCAAATGCAAGGTTTCAGAGTGTGGAACCTGCTTGAAATATAGTTGATGTGAATGTGATTGCCTTGATCCAGAGAAGAATCAGAAGCGTGGTGGAGTTCAACCTGCAAATACTCTGATCAAATGGCAAATTTTGTGCGAGAATGGGCTAAGCGACCTCTCTATAGTAAAACCTATGGAGCAAAATATATCTCATACATCAAAAATGACATTGACGAAATGTTTATAGCGGCATTCAGGACAAATGCTACACAATAGGTCCAGGTTGAATTTTGGAAGAGCTGTGAAAAAAATAAAGAGATTCGACAGTGAATTACTGCATTATCTGCAAACATCAAGAAGCATGGGACAGAATATCAATTTCTCCATCAAAGAGAGAACGACAGACCAGACAGAAAATGAGCATTATCCTGAAGATAGAAAGGGTCAAATCATTCTATTCGCAGCTCAAGAACAAGTATATGCTTGGAGTTATTCGTACCAGCTAAGTATTGAATATTCAATTCTCTGTAGCTCAAAAATGAATGTACATATTTATATAAAATCTTTGACGTGATTGGTCGAAATCTGGTGCCTTTTTGTTATAGTCTCTCTTTCTGTATTGGCTAGATCCTAAATGGTCAGCAAAGTGTACCTTAAGAAAGCAAGTTTGGCAAGTGGAACCACTGTTAAACCGAAAATAGACTGAGAAGAATACTGAGAAGAATACTTAGGAAATAAAAAACGTTTTTAAAAATGTGCTTCAAGAAATTGTGCCAGTAAAATGAGCTTTAAATAGAATGGTAATGTTTAAACAAAAAAAATAATATTTGAATAACAAAAATATACAGGTCTGGTTAGTCACTCAATAGAAACCATCCAGTGACCATCGTCTTTTGGCAACATGCCGTGTTGGGGATGATCAATTAAAAAAATTGGAAAATAGGGTGATCAATGAATAAGTTACTTCTCTCACCTTTTGTTGGGCTGGGATAACTAAAAAAGTCTGAATTTTCAAAAAACAAGTTTGAATGTTGCAGGAGATAAACTAAGTGATCAATTTAACATGAACTTACATTGCAAATTGAACCCCATCCCCCTAAAAACCTATTTAGGTGGGGAATTTAAAAAAAAAAAAAAAGAATTTTTTTTTAGACATAATACAAAGTAAATGTTTAAATTTTCAGCCCTCTAGCTCATTGGTGTTGCCTGTACGCGTAATAAATACATAGCCAGCTGGACCAACTTGAAAACTGAAGAAACTTATGTTAACAGTTTTGGCTGACAGTTTCTAACATATGTGTGTGTACACACAAGGTGCTACCTAAAAGTTTAGGGAATTTGACCATGGAAAAAAATACTTTCCCAAACAACTAGTTTCCATTGTATCCTTCGTAGTACCCTTGCCTGCTGTTTGCATACTGGCCTATAAAAGGTTCTGCTCACAAAGGGTGACGGCAAAAGTCAGTTTGCACATGCTGTTCAAATTCCC
>VCCN01000920.1:6766295-6778694 GCA_006491835.1 Architeuthis dux
AAGTAATATTTTAATTTTTTTAATCAATAGAAATAAAACAAGTAATATTTTTAATAGAGTAAGTAATATTTTAATTAATTTAATTTATAGTAATAAAGTAAGTATTTAATAAGATAAGTAATATTTTAATTTATAGCAGCCAGGGTGTTGAAAATGATCTAAACAGCCGTAACATGTACATGAAGGCATATACACGGTTACACGCAGTACACCAATGCACAAGGTCGAACTACGTTCATAAAAATGCTAATTTTAAGTTTTTTAAAAAATTTTGAAGTTTTAGAATTTTAATATTTTATAACGTCCAGAACACTGAAATTGAAAATATTTTTCAATATTTTTGATTTTCATAGTTTATTATTTAATTTATAGTAATAAAATCGTCAAATTTATTTTATCATGACTATTTTTTATTTTTTATTCCATGACGTTTTTTTTCCTACGATCAGATTTTGCTAACCTATAAAATCTACGAGATCTACAAATATACACACGCAATAGACACATTTGTTTAAAGTTCTCTCTCTGTGTGTGTGTGTGTGTGTGTGTGTGTGTGTGTGTGTGTGTTCGTGTTCAGTTTCAAGCTCCGTCCTTCTCCAAGTAAGACACGGTGGGGGGAGTAATGAGCCTTTCCCTGCCACGCTGGCCCGTGACATGTTGGCAGGGGCGAAGAGATGGATACATGCCTTTTTCCCAACAAAGGCATTTAGTGCAGCAAAGAAGTAAACGCGAACAGTCTCAGCAGCCGGTGTTTGAACTCGGGACGTCGATTCCATTAACTTTAACCGTTAGGCCAAGGCGTACTACTAGAGAAAGTGACACTTGTGACAAAGCAAAGAAAAAAGACCTGCTGCTCAGTGTTGCCAATTTAGCGCGTTTCGCGCTAGATTTAACGCGTTTCTTGTTTTGGTAGTGCAAAAAACGCTAGATTAGCGAGTTTGCGCCTAAAACATTTTGGCCGTTTTTGGCCATTTTCTGGATATTTATAACCATTTCTAGCGTCTTTTTGGCGGTTTTGGGCCATTTTTGGCTATTTTAAAATATTTAGCGCTTTTTGACAGTAGCGCGAAAATATTTTTTTTTGAGTTGGCAACACTGCTGCTGCTACTTTCGATTTGTAAAAAACATCATTCGTGTCTCTTTTGCCGAACTATTCAGCTGTCTCTAAAAAAGACAGATGAGGTTGCGACGTCGTTTTTTCTTTAAATTAACGGCCGTAGTGGTCGGATTTTTATTTGCCGTCCCTCTAATGCTTTTTTATTTGGATGAAAACCAGGACAAATGGAAACATCAGCAAATTATGCTAAACAAACTTTTGGCAAAGGTTCGTGAACCCAAATATTTCATTTTTTTGGACAAGTTTTTAGTTTATCAATTCGGTTATTTTAACTGTCCCATAAATAACAGTTATTGTTGTCTTTAAGTAACAGCAACTATGGGACAGAGAGGTAAGTATTATTTATTTTTTGTGAAGATTGTAAAACCATTGTATTATTGACTAATGACTACTATTTACGTTCATCTTAATTTTTAGTTGTTTCACTTACAAACAACTCAACTCTGTCCGGGCCGTCACTCCGCGACAGCGAGCAAACCAAGGACGTGAGTTCGAATCTCACCGGGAGCTCTATTTCCGATTAGCGCTGTTTGCTCGTTGACGTAGAGTGACGACGGGAGTTGAGTTTGTTTGAGGTGATTTTTGAGAGAGTAGGGCAGGATTAAGCTTAATAGGTGGCTGGGGCACAGGTCAGGGCCCCTAATCTAAATAATGGAAAAAACAAAAAAAAAACAACAGCTAAATAAATTGATTGTCACTTTCACTTTAGTAATTTACTGTGGCCTTGGACTACCCCCCCCCCAAAAAAAACCCCGAAAAAAAACAAAACAAAAATAACACTTGTCACTTGTCACAAGAGGTGCCTACGGAACGTGTATGGGCATATATTTGTGTCTGTAATACCCCCAAAGCCCCAAAAAGGGAAAAGGGGTGATCAGTGCGTATATCACTCAGTATGTTGACATAAAAGTTTCGTCCATTGACTAGTGACTACTGAAATGTTTTTGTCTAATTCATTTCATTTATACAGACTTTACAAAATATCAATTTCATATATGCCGTCATTTTTTGACTAGTGGAAATAAATTACATATGTCCCATAATTGTTGTTACATTTGCATAAAAGTATATATAAATCTAACAACTATTATGGGACAGAGGTAGTACAATTTCTCCTAATTTTGTTCAGTGTAGAAAAGAAAACTATAGTTATAACTTGATTAGTGCGGTTAATTCGTTCCAAAACCGCACTGTTCAAATCTTATTATAATTTAATGTTTTGTTTTTCAGCTTACTTATATTAATTTGTACAGCAATACCATAACCGTACTACATCAAAACCAGCACTAATCAAGGTATCCCTGTATAACCACATGTACATGTAATGTATTTATTTGGAATTGTTTTACTTAAAATCAATAATTGTAGGTTCCCGTGTTAAAAAGAAACTTTTGGGGTTTGTTTTGAATCGATTTGTGTGTGCAAATCTCCCCTGGTCGTAATTGTTGAACATTATTACTTTAACAACACTGGGAAAGGCCACGTGTAAACTGGATAGATTCGATATATGATTTATCTCTCCCAATATCTCTTTCTCACGTTACTTGGCACATCTGTTGTTAAGGCTGTTTCGTTTTAGTCGTGTATGGTTAACATCGTGCCTACGTGGATATCGTGGATTTTACTAGTTCAATGGCACAGTGGACAGGCCCGCGCACAGCTGGTAATAGGCCCAGGCCAGATGAGAAATGTAAACCCCATTTCAAACTGCTCGTCTAGGGTTTGTTTAATAGAAAATAAAAACCACAGTGTATAAAACGTAAAATACAGCACTATACAACAAAAAAGGTAATAATAATGAAACAATTAATTTATGTCTTTCAAATAGATCTTCGGACGATTGAACTCCTTGTTGTTTGTGTTGTTAACACAACGTTTCGGCCGATCCATTCTTAGGCCTCCCTCAGATATGAATGTGATGGGGTAAACTAAACAGAAGTTTTTAATTTCAAAGGTGGTAACCCTTAACGTAGGATTCGGGTGTTTCTTTATCCTTGCCGTGTCAGCTTTGGAAGTTTGTTGAGTGGCGGAAGCCAACAACTCAACTCAACAAAACGAAACCCCATCACATTACACCTGAGGAAGGCCGAAGAATGGATCGGCCGAAACGCTGTGTTAACAACACAAACAACAAGGAGTACAATTGTCCGAAGAACTATTTGAATGTTAATGACCCTTCTCAAAACTATAGAAAATATAATAATGTATCTTTTTTTTAATCTATCAACAAGCATTGGAACTACCCAAAGTAATAGCATTTGTCTGCTGTCAAAGCCAATTAGAGACCGTCAACCAAAACTGTCGCCAAAACTTTTTTCAAGTTGGTCTGGCTATGTATGTATCACACGTACCGGCCGCACCAATGGAGCTAGAGGGCTGAAAATTTAAACATTTTTTTTTCCATTTTTGTCATTTGACCAATAGTTTTTAAGTGGGGGGTTCAATTTGCATACCTGCCAAAGTTTAGAAATTCTCAGGGATGAGATTTCCTAAAAAATGCTCCCCCTACCATGTTGGGGGGGGGGGGGGGCGAACAAAATGTTCAATTCTACACGCTCTAAAACTGAAAACGGGTCTGGTTCATCTTGCCGAAGTCAGTTTTACCGATTCTTGATTGGTCACTTGTTTTCAGTTTATTATTTTCTCAAAACACTGCTTAACCTTTTTTTCCCTAAAAATACTGCGATGGGGGTATGTTAATGTTTACAAATTCATTACATGCGGGAGTGGGGGAACAGCATTTGGCTTCAAAAATTGGTAGGTCTGTATGAATTTATGCTAAATGGATCACTAGTTTGTGTCCAGCAGCATTCATATTTGTTGAAAGTAACTTATTCATTGATCACCCCCAACACGGCATGCAGCCAAAATATGTTGGTCACGTGACGGTTTCTATTGAGTGACTAAGCGGACCTGTTTTAATGAAGTTTAATAAAGAGACACATATAATCAATTTGTAACAGAAACTCGTTTCAGTTATCTGCATTTTATCTGTATTAATCTTTTGTGAATCTTCTTTTAACCCTTTACCACTGCCAGGCCGATATATCAGACTCGATAACATAGCCAAAAACACTACACAGGCGATATATCGGCCTAAAAAGGCCAGCCGGACCAGCTTAAAAACTGACGAAACCTTCGGTGTCGGTTTTCGTCAGTTTGTTATATATGGTCAAAATGTCCATAGCGCTAAAAGGGTTAAAATATCAATATTTTGAGGTTCCCCTAACCTCGTATTAATATTTCAATAATACGCCCCTGACCCACTAATTATACACATTATATATATTTAAAACATTTGGACTGTTGGAAACTTAACCCTTTTAGCGTTATGGCCATTTTGACTTTTTAGCTAAAAACACTATTTTTTACATTTTTTAATTCTTATTTTTTATTTAATTAGAGTTTTAGACCGATATATCGGCCGTGTAGTGTTTTTGGCTACGTTATCGGGTCCGATAAATCGGCCTGGCAGTGCTATAAGGGTTAAACAAATATTACATATGAATTAAATGCAACGAGAAAATCGCGTGTCTGCTCGTAATTTTGTCCGGATTGAAAGAGGTGCCGGACTACCAGTGTCGGAAAATTGGTGGTCTATACCTGTATCAACTTTCATCTTACACATATAAGACTGTTTTTTCATTGTATATGATTGGTTCGGGCCAATTAATCTTTTTTATTAGTCTTCTATAATTATTCTGCTACTTAATAAACTACCTAACCTTTAACTTTGTTAAAGCGTTGCCAACATAGTACTACGTTGGTAACGCTTTTTTTGCTAAAAAGTTATACGGCCTATAGTCAAGAGATCAAAAATATCAATACGCCTACTTTTATTGTGAAGTACTCTCATCCCAATACAGTATACACATGGGCATCCGCAGCCACTTTTCCAGTCCTACGTTGGTAACGCTTTAACAAAGTTAAAGGTTAGGTAGTTTATTAAGTAGCAAAATAATTATAGAAGACTTATAATGAGAACGAGAGAGAGGGGGGAGCAGAAAAGAATGGTAGTCTAATAAGAAGGTAAGAAGAGAGAGAGAGAGAGAGAGAGAGAGGGGTGGACCACTCGGACTCATAACCAGACCTCATAGATTGCAGGGATAGAGAAAAAGAAGGTGAAGAGGAGCGAGGGGAGGTGGAAAGAGTGGGTGGAGTCGGAAGGAGATTTTCTTATTTTGTATCAACTTTTGAGGACATATACATATTCTATACTTATCGAGTCAAATATTAAATTAGCTTTTTTGTGGAAATAATATTTTTTTACTTTCATAACCAAAATTTCTAAAAAAATCAAATACTTCTGAAAAAAATACAAGTGGTTATAAAAAGGGGCCACATACATGATCTAGTCAAGCTAGCGCGAACTCTTTTTTTGAGTTGGCAAAACCGTTGCGGAATAATAATAAGAAAGTATCTTAGAGAAAATACCGATGATAAAGCGGGATCTTATAACCTCCTAGACAGGTACATAGGAAATTTGCATCCTATGTAACCTACGCAAATGTGGGCAATATTTGCACACCTACACGGATTGCAAATGAATTCGTCAGTTTGGTACATCATATGCACTGTTTCCGTCCTGGCGTCCTACTTTGACGAATTCATAGTGCGCAATCTAATACAGACATACATACTTATTAATAAAAAGTTATACGGCCTATAGTCAAGAGATCAAAAATATCAATAAGCCGCCCTACTTTCTTTGTGAAGTACTCTCATCCCAATACAGTATACACATGGGTACAAAAGGATATATTTCGGGGGGGATTAGTGATCAGGTCAAAATTTGTCAAGGGTCGTAGGACCCCAATTAATGCAGATGGAGAAGATTGGTGCAACACAGTCTTCTTACGCTTGTACTGAGCTAAAAAGAAAAGCATACATGAGGATTGATTTTGATGGAGACCCAATCATTGTATGTAGCGATTGTGGGTTTTTACGAGGCCAGGGTGCTAGCCCAATGCCCTGCCTTACAGGGCTAAAGTGCTCAAACTGCCCTGATATTTACACATAGCTGGGGAGAGAAGAGGATTCATGCCTTTCCCAAGGGCATCATTGAGCCATCTACACTTTGTACTAGATTAAGGTAAGCTTAATACATATCCACACACTAAAGCCCTAGACCTGCTTGGTAGTTGGAGTACAGGGTGGGTGAAAAGAAACTCCCTATTGGAAATTGGTAATAACTTTATTATTTATTGGTCGATTGTAGTTTTTCTATTTATTTTCTATACTATCTGTCATAATAATTTTAACAAATGTTGTCTCTGTCACAGAAGAGTTCCACTGTCAATTAGGAGCAGTATTAGTTGATTCATGAAATTAAGAGTTAAAAAAAAGAATTATCGCACTCGGCTGGTCAAGATCTGGAATACTTTTTACTTATACCAGTAGATTTTACTAGAAAGTCAATACCCTCCCCTATTTCACTCCCCATGGCCAACAATAATTTAAGCTTGGAATAAAATGGAGACAGGCAAAAACAAATAAGGCCTCACTATTTTCTATTCAGGAAATTTGATACAATAAGACAGATTAGATGCAAGTAAGGCAGCAATTAAAACTGAAAGAAATAAAATCTATTTGATTTAAAATGTAACGATCCATAATATTATTCTTGTTTTTTTTTCCTTCACTTGTTTTTGAATATGTATGGTCTGGTTTCATTGTATCTTTCAGTGTCTTATCGAACTAGTAGACACAATACTATAATTTCAGAGAATTATATTTGAATAAGCTAACAGGATTCAGTAGAGGTGTGGAGTGGCGTAATGGAAAACAGTTTTGGCCAAGGCTGTTTGCATTTGCTTCATACTAATGACCTTGGGTGAGGCATGAATCCACATATCCCTCCCCAGGGTAAATAGAAGGGCAGTTGGAGCCCTTTAGCCCTGTAAGGCAGTCTATCTAAGACAGGGGTCAGGAACCTGTGGCTCCGGAGCCACATGCGGCTCTTTAGCCTATCTTGAGTGACTCATAGGAGCTGTGAAAAATCTTTTTATAATATTATAAGCAAACAAATAAATTATTTTCCGGGGTGTATTTAGCATCCAGCAGATTAATTTTCACTTCATATCAATTTTTTGTTTTTGACCTTGACATTGAAGCAATTTCAGATAAGATTCAAAACGTAATTGAGTAAGAAAAAGTTAATTTCTTCTTATATGTATTTCTGTTTATAATAAATTATACTGCTCCCACAGTCTCAATTATATTTTGTTTAGTTAAAAATGGCTCTTCAGGTTGAAAAGGTCCCCAAACCCTGATCTAAGAAAAGGTTTAGCCCAGGATTCATCTTGGTGCTGGAAATGTTCTGAAAAACATTGCTCGGGATTCGTCTCATGACCCTAGTCCAGCGGGCTCAGGATTCATCCTGAGATCAAAGTTCATCATGCCCAGGATTCGTCCTGTGACTATGTTGAGCCTGTCCTAATGTCCTTGTGACATTAGTCGCAGGGACTAGGGAGATTTTTAGAACTGCCTGCGCGTACACGTGTAGAACCCCATACTAAAATCGACCTTGTGTCAAATTTGCACTTGTTGGGAGGCAGATAAACAAATACTCTGAGCAGTCGCCATAACTAGTCTGAAACATGGGGCATGGGGTCAGCAACTTCACCCTGTAAAACCCTACTGAAACCAGGGTGGTTATGGCCCTATGCTCCACAAGAAGTCTACAGAAAGAAACACAAACACAAACACCAGTGTTCAGTGTCTGCTTGTCCCATCCTTTGAGTTACAGGTTCAACTACAATTGAATGCATTTTAATTTAGGACGTAATATGTTTAGGTCTTTTTACAATTAATTAAATCATTATTATACACTGATTTATTTGAACTGGTGTCCTCATCTTCGTATTTTCAAATCAAACATTTTATTCAATCCACAGGGGTAGAATGTTCACATTCCACTATCCATGCTAGGGGATATCTCGTTTAATTAATTCTTCTGTCCTTGTTATGCCGCTTCTGTCTGTTCCACTGAGCCAATGTACAGTAAACCCTCACTATAACAAACTAATTGGGGGAGGGGGTTGTCGTTATAGCCGAAATTTTGTTATATGTGATGGTTGCCCTCATTCAGTAAATAAGTTCAGTAGTTCACCACATTCAACGAAGATTGTTCGATAAATCCAAAGGCAGTTTGGTTACCCCTCATTCTATTTTGGACCTTACCTCTTCACACAAATGGTATGTACAGTCCTATAAAATCTTATCTTACTTATATATAATAAAGATTTGCTTAACCTGTCATAACATTACTTCCTACATTTCTCCAAATGCATCCCCCTCTCCCAAGAAAAAAACGGTTGTAGGCTTCAGATATTTCACCTCAAGTTAAGTAATGATTTACTGTCTTACGACCATAGGCTCCATATAGCTAGATATTTTCAGTCAGTATCAAATCAAATTTATATTTATATAGTTCACATGTTTGCTGCATTTATCGAATTTAGATTGGTAAGTAAGGAGAAAGTCTGTTGTGGTCCCTATGTTTATCAAAGTCAGTTTGGATGGATCTACGTGTTTGTTAAAGCCAAAATTTGTTATATCGAGGTTCGTTATAGCGAGTATTAACTGTATATGGATTTCACTATTTGACCCAGGGATTGAACTCATGACCACTAAGTAAACTGCAATACTTAACCAACGCTAGGCCATTAGGCTATTTTACCGATCAAGTAGTGGAATTTTTTAGCCTTGGACCTAATGCCTGTTCTTTCCTGATCAAATGCTCCCATATGGTGTTCAATTATTTATGTAGACATAGTTCCCTCTAAGCCGTGCGTTTTTTGGAACAAGCACACAAAGGAAATTAATGCGCGCACAAAAGATTTCAAATTCTGTAGCTTACTGAGTTTTTATTGAAAAAATATTAATTTACTATGTCAAATTCAAAAGTGCACACATACTTTAGTTACAGGAAAATAAAAGGTGCACAACATAAGATTTTTGTGCACACTAATGACACAAAATTTGAAGTATTATTGTATGATGGTATCACCTGATTTTTGAAAGTTCGATTTACGCCTCTTTTTCGCTTTTACAAAAAAAGATGAAGAGCAGAAATAACGTTCAGCATTTGTTTTGCAGCAAGCCATTATAGAGGCAGTGCACACTCTCATCCTCTGTCTCCTACATTCCAGTCTTGTGTACTTCCCACCACCACAACTTCTGACAACTCAGCCTAACACACCTTCATCACCATTTTTGGGGGGTCTGTAAACACTCCGGAAACCCATATGGGTGACCACAGGACCACACAAAACACATAACAGCAGGACCCTGCCAGGTTCAATTTTCTTCTTGAACTTGAACTCGCCGCAACGAAATGCATAAAGATTTATCCTTGTGATAATAAACATGTTTGAGATGTAACAAGCTTTTCTCATTCTTTTCCTTTTCCACATTGTCTAACCATATCTATCATTCTGTCAGATTCCCTCACATCCATACAACAAACAAACAGTTTTTCAAGTCAGCAAATGAATGATTTTTTTCTTTTCAGATCTTGAGATCTCTTCCCTTTTTCAAACATATATATACATGTGTGTATGTGTGTGTGTGTGTGTAGTCCCCCCCCCCACACACTAACCAAAGGCCCTAACAATATAAACAACAATAATAAATATTCATGACTCAAAATGAATTTCTTCTCTCACTTCCAAAGAATGACCATTCATGATTCATAATTTCCTTTGGAATGCTAGCTCTTTTTTTACAATTACAATACAATTTTTTACAATTCATATGTTAGGAGGAGGTGAGAATGGCCTAACAGTTAACAGCACGAAAAAATGGAATCGGTCATCCGAGTTCAGAATTTGGCCGAAATAGTTGGTGTTCACTTCTTATCTTGGAAAAGGCAAAAATCCACTCCTACCCCCAGCTACTTGTAAATAGAAGGGCAGACTATGAATTCTAGCCTTGACTTGCAACCAGTCTAGGAGATGGACAACTCTACTTTCAAACCAAGAGTGGAACCCAACCCTTAAGCAGGCTTCCAATAGCGCAGCGCAGGTCAGGTATTACTCCTTGCTGCTGGTACCATGTAACCCAATACAACCTATTACATGTCACTTGGAGAGGATATGTGCACTACCAAGTAACTCTCGCTGGCCTGAGAACTGCTATGAAGGTGTGGTAGTACACTACATGGCACCTTAGGTCATGGGTTGAAATGGAACTGAACGTGTTAGAAAATCAACTTTGCAACCTTCCAGGTAAAAGTACAGGTATATTAATTAATCACTGTTACCCACAACACTGGTTTATTGCTGGGTTTAGGTTATTCATATGTTCTGACATTTATATGTATCTATGTATCTGGACTTTTCCCAGCCCTAACCGTTCATAGTAGAAACTTGAAATTTGAAATTTTGCACACACACTCCCCTCAATGAGTAGGGAAAATGTTTTTTTTCGTTTTTTCAAAATTCACCCCCTAAATAGGTTTTTAGAGGGGGAGGGGTCAATGCAATGTAAGTTTATGCTAATTTGGTTGATTTTTTTTGAAAATTCAGACCTTTTTAGTGATCACAGCCCAACAAAAGGCGAGAGAAGTAACTTATTCATTGATCACCCTTTTTTTCTAATTTTTTAATTGATCACCCCCAACACAGCATACATGAGTGACAGTGATTCATAATTTCTCTTGGAATGCTTGTTACACCTTTTTTATACCTTGACATCATGTAAACTATTGCCATCTGCCCACAACAAAACAAATTGTACACCTTTTGGTTAATTACAACATGGTGTTTGTAAATTTAAAAAATCTTTTCATTTTTTATTATTAGAAACCATCAACCAAAACTGTCAACATAGGTTTCTTCAGTTTTCAAATAGGTCTGGCTGGCTATGTATGTATCATGTATACAGGCCACACCAATGGAGCTAGAGAGCTGAAAATTTAAACATTTACTCCTTATTATGTCTAGAAAAACATTTTTTCTTTTTTTTTTAAATTCCCCACCTAAATAGGTTTTTTGTGGAGGTTCAATTTGCAATGTAAGTTTATGCTAAATTGATCCCTTTGTTTGTGTCTGGCAGCATTCACGTTTGTTTTTTGAAAATTCAAATTTTTTTAGTGGTGATCACAAAATCTGAATTTTCAAAAGAAAATGTGAATGCTGCCCAACAAAAGGTGAGAGGAGTAACTTATTCATTGATCCCCCTTTTTCCCAATTTTTTAATTGATCACCCCCAACATGGCATGCTGCCAAAAGACGTTGGTCACATGATGGTTTCTATTGAGTGACTAACCAGACCTGTTATATTAAAATCTGCTTTCAGCATTTTCCTTTCTAGATATCAGACCTCAGCAAACATACAAGTCGGTGGCTTTTAGTAACCTGCTACATTAGTTTTTCTCTGTGAATCTTGTTTGATAATCATGTCTGTCAGGATTTCCTCAATTTGTTTACATAAAGAATAAATGGACAGACTGACGACATTAACTGATTACATTGGTCAACAAAATTGAACTTTGTTTTCTCCTCAAGGTTGCAGTACAACTTTTTTAGACCAATTTCCAACACAGATTATGTATTTAGAGTCTGTTTCACTCTAGCACATCTCATTTCTTTGCTACAGACATGTTCTGTTTTCAGTTCAACTGTATATGAGGCAATAAAAGTGAAGGTTAAATGAAAACAAGATTTGTATCAGTCAGAATTTTCCAATGCAGAAAATCAAAATTACTATCTATAAGATATACAAAGAAGATACTATGCAGAAGGACAAGCTAAAACATTCAGCTTTGGACCCCCTATGGTACTCTATAGGGGGTTTATATGCTAAAATACAGCTTTCACCTCATCCTGAAAACTAGATGTGATACAAGAAAACAGATTACATTTTTGGAATCAGCATCCAAAACTACATGAAGTACACCACAACATACATGCTTGATGAAAGATTTGTTGTTGACCAGTGTTATTTATCACTGCCATTTTGAAATGAAGATGGAGGTAGCAGCTTTCTTTTTTTTTTTCAATCCTTCATGAAGTGAATGAAACTTCCAGAAAAAAGTAATTTCTGACAGTCAATGTGATGCTGTCTATTTGTAAGGGTGGTCTGGTATTAATGTCTGCAAATATCCTTCATATTTCTTGTCAAAATATTGGGAGGTAAAGAGTGGCTTTAGAAAGGGCCAATACAAATGGTGGCCTTTGTAATATTCACCGACTGTCTTCAGGGGACATTTTTTCCACTATCATGAACTTATTTATATTATGAACTTATTTATTTATTTTATTTTTTATTTATTATTT
>VCCN01000920.1:6921387-6932281 GCA_006491835.1 Architeuthis dux
TCTCATGACGTTAATTTATCGATTTTTCGACTATCACTTCGTTCGCTCTCCTCAAAATTGGTTTACGATTTTTAAGACTTTATTACTTTTATTCACGAATTCTTCCTTCAATATTACAAAAGAGGGCCAAACTTTCGAACTGCACGTATTAGAAACGTGAAACAATGTAATGGAACTACCTTCTCTTTGCACTGAGGTATGTAACAGACACACATATGTATATTTGCACTCATACAATCGGTCATCAAGTGAAACCACTTGACACACATCTTCAGAACACCCAGTATTTTATTCCGAGAACCAAAGTTAATCTTCCCGAGTACAACTTTTAAGATAACCAACTTTCAGAACATGGAAATAAGGTACTTGACTCGAAACATGATACCCTTTGCAGACACCAAGTCTAGCAAAACCTTGTATCTTTGTCACCCAACATCTTACCTTGGAACTTTGACGATATCCATTCCAACACACCACATTTCGACCAGCCACACATCCTTCACTCACCTCTTCCTATAAGAAGACGGGCTATTCTTCATTCTTTGTTCAGTTTGGATTTGTAGCCAGACAAATCTATGATGGATCCACCTTTTTCTCAGATAACCCCTGATTACGTACGTACGCATTTATACATACACACACTATCTTTTCCTTAAAATCTTCAACAAACTAAGGACACTTACTAAGTAGTAAACCGAACCTTTTACAAGCAATTCTCCTTCATTCTCTACAGCTGATAATTTCGTTATTCTTTATACCATTAACTTTCAATGTAGTCATATATATTAATAATAACCGTAATCACATCATATACACTCTATTTATAGGTATCATTTAGCACTACCAACGAAGTTTGAAGAGGTACATGTATTCAGCTATGTTTGTGCCTGTCAGTCTGTTTGTCCACACAATATCTCTAATAGTTCTCAATGAATTTTAATGATATGTTGGCGTAGGGTGGGCCATTAAGGAAGAATTCATTAAATTTTGGGACGTGAATCTTTTTTCGATTGAGAGATATTTTTTCATTTTTTTCATATATTTATCTATATTCACTCGTGTTTTTCTGTTTATCCACACAATATCTCCAAAAGTTCTCTATGAATTTCAGTGACATTTTGTGGAAGGGTGAACCTGGACTATAGTCTAAGGAAGAATTGAATACATTTTGGGGTGGATCCAGGATATTTTTTTCGATTGAGATATACTTTTTCATATGTTCAGACAATTGTCCGAAATCGAAACTCACGCAGTCAATTCCCTTGCTTCGTAGCTATATATGAACTGAATTTCATTCAGTTTATAGTTAGTGTATGACATTGGAAGAGGTATGCGGTCTTTGGGGGCTTCCTAGTTTTATATATTAATATATTTTAAGGGGATTCAAATTAGGGTTTTATCGATATGCCATAATTAAATTTATCGATACGCTAAAATGTTGAAGATGACGACAGGAATGATGATATTACGTTTAACATAGATTTCTGTAACGTTTCTTTTAGAGAGATGTTGCATTTCAGCCGCACCATATTCAAAATCACACAGTCAGTGTTGCCAACTCAAAAAATATTTTCGCGCTAGTTTGACTGTCAAAAAGCGCTAAAAAAACGTTAAAAAACGCTAAAAAAACGCTTAAAAAAACGCTAAAAACCGCAAAAGAAAACGCTAAAAAACGCTAAAAAAACGCTAAAAAAACGCTAAAAAAGCGCTAAATTTTTCAAGATTGTCAAAAATTGCCGGAAACCACCAGAAAGACGCTAAAAAATATAGCCAGAAAATGGCCAAAAACGGCCAATATGTTTTAGGTGAAAGCGCGCTAATTTAGCTCTTTTTGCAAAGCCAAAACAAGAAACGCGCTAAATCTAGCGCGAAACACGCTAAATTGGCATTTTGCCTAAAACATTTTGGCCGTATTTGGCCAATTTCTGGCTATTTTTTACCATTTTTAGCGTCTTTCTGGTGGTTTCCTTTTGCCAATCTTAAATAATTTAGCGTTTTTTTTAGAATCATGGGGGGTCCCCCACCCCCCATGATTCTAAAAAAGCGCTAAATTATTATTAGTGCACGGTAGACCCTGCTGGCCCCCAGACTAAAGGATTCGTCCTGTCACCACCAAAAAGTGTATAATGTCCAGTCCCGGAGATTCCGACCCCCACAGCTGCACCTCCCCATCGCACTAAAAGTGGAGTGCCGGAAGTGCATTTCTGACACCCACGTGACACTGGTCGCGGGGACTGAGAATGTTTTGTCCTTGCCCACACGTATTCGTATTGGCCCACCGTGTTAAATTCAACCTTGTGACACATCCCGCCGTCTTGGGGAAACGAATAAATACCCACTTCAACATTATCTTTGCCTATAAAACTTTATTGTTTCGAAACTTTCATTCTTATATGAATTCGGTAAATAGATACTCCCGTCCTGTGTTATGTAAATAGCTTTATTAATAAGTTGAATTTTCTTTAAATATTGACCTTACGTTGATACTCTTCTTTAACAAGCCTTATATGTTACTGCAATATTTCAAGCGCCTTTGTCCAGTGGGGACTTGAATATTGAGGTTCCCGAGAAAGGAAGCTTTGTATAAGCGTATATATTATTATTATCATATAATTCGCCAACGTTGGGTATGCCACTGTGATGTTTGCCAATATCATATTTGCCATTATCATTTACCACTGTCGTGTTTGCCGTTATTGTATTTGCCTTTGTCGCGTTTGCCAATATTATTTTTGCCAATAACATGTTTGCCAATATCATGTTTGTCACTCTCGTGTTTGCCAATATCTTTATTCGTGGCATCTTTTTATTTTTGTCAAACTCCAGTCCAAGTTAGTGTTGACTTTGTTTTCCTACGTAACAACAAGAACAAGAATAATCCTCACCTAATTTAGGGCGTAAACTCTTCTCTATTTGTCTATCACGTCATGTTAAACCATACCTATATATAAAGTTAGCATTTCCCTATCGTGATTTGAAATCACAACCTAGTGATTGCTAGGTGTCTCTCGTACCAACTTAGCGAAACTGAAAAGTCTTATATATTTACGAATTTATTTATTATATATACATTAAAAGAAAGTTGCAGTAATTATCTTCAGTTGGAATAGAAGTAATGGAGTTTGACCCTGCAGCAGTCAGGCTTTTCTTTATTGTTTTCGTTATTTTTTATTCTTGACAACTGCTACTCGAACAAAGAAGACCTTCTTCTGTCTTGGCTACTATGGAACGACATTGAAGTGACCTCTCCAGGGTGCAACTCTGGGCCTTCGTATGGAGATCCTGGGATTCCCAATAGACAGAATCCTCTTTTGACCTCACTGATATAGTCCATGTGAAAGCAGAGCAATACGTTTGGCATCAGAATAGCAGCAGGAGCTACCGGAGGAAGGTTGGCATCCGGCCTTCTTAAAGGAGTTCCTCTCCCTGATTTGGAATTAGAGTTGTTCGTCTCCTAGACTGTTTGCCAACAAAGTCAGAGATGCCAGTCCATATGTGAACATTCATCTCTCGACCTCACTGATGTAGCCCATGGGAAAACAGAGCAATATGTTTGGCATCAGCATAGCAGCAAGAGCTACCAAAAGAAAGTTGGCATCCAGCCTTCTTAAAGAGGCTCCGCAACCTGATTTGGAATCAGAGTTGTTCGTCTCCTAGACTGGTTGCCAACCAAAGTCAGAGATCCCAGTCCATATCTGAACATTCAAAAAAGAGTAGTCTGTCTTTGCATAGTTGACGAGAGAAGAGATGGATTCGTCCCTTTCCCAAGGGCATTAGTGCAAAATGAACGCAAACTGTCTCAGTCGGAGTTAGAACTCGGTTCACCGATTCCATTCTTGTGCTGTTAACCGTTAGGTCACCGACCACCTTCAAACAACAGAGATATCGACCATTTCCTTCTCTATACCAACAACAGGCATTGTAGATTGTTCGGTCTTGGATTCAGCCATTTTATCTGACATAGATTTTGAAAAGACATGAATATCTGAGCAGCTCATAAAGTTGAAAGCTATTGTTGTCTCACCAAGCAAACTGAACTCCCAGTCCCAACACTATGTGAACTCGAACACAGAATGTTTTGACCGCTGTCATGTTGTTCACAAACTTATCCCTAGTGACACATCAAAGCGCCTCAAGCGTTTGCCATTTCAAGATGTCCTTGATCAGAGCCTATTTAAGTAAAGGTTTCATCCTTGGTGCAGGGTTGGTGTTGCTTGTTACTACACATGCAGCTAAAAACGTATATTTAAACTAGAAAGCACCCAGAGTGCGCATACCTTTGCCAACACCATATAATGAATTAATGACGTCTTCGCCTCAAATCAAGTTTCGATCCATACACGATATCAACTTATATATGGTATATACACAGGTATATACATGGGTATATACACAGCTATATACAAGAGTATATATGGTACTTTAAGCCACGGGCGTCCGATGCCACTTTTCTGGAGGGGGTGTCAAAAGGATATATTCGGAATATATCTTAGTGGCAACACTGATACCAGTGAATCATCAGCACCAGCAGAAGCCTTTTAGTGTCCGTTGTTGGACATAGACCTTCCACAAGATTCGCCAGACCTCTTGATACGGGGCGTCAATTCGTCACGCCATCTTTTTTTTTGCCGGCCACAGTTTCTCCTGTCCAGCGGTTGTCAGACGTTCTTGCAACATGACCAGCCCATTGCCATTTGAGTTTTATAATGTTTTTTTTTAATGATATCTCAACCCCTGTTTGTTTTCTAATATAATGTGCTGTCTTGTGATCTCTCCATGTGATGTTGATCATGATTCTCTACTGTGCACGTTGCATGGTTCTCAGTTTGAGGGTCAATCTTTTGGTTATGTTTCAGCACCATAGGTGACTATCGGGAGGATACATTGGTTGTAGACCATTCTTTTTAGAACTAATGTGATTTTTTTGTTCTTGAAGGTTGAACTTGCTCTACCAAAAGCCAACCTGCACTAATTCTTCGCTTGATTTTTTTCTTCTTTTGAGGATTCCAATGAGATTCATTGTCCCAGGTAGATGTAGCTCTTTTAAAAATTATTTTTAGCTCTGCGTTTTCGATTTTGATCGTTGTGTCTTTGTCCTCAACATGTTGGTTGCACAAAAAAATTGAAGGGAAATTATGAATAACCGCCACCCATATATGCTGTGTTAGGGGTGTTCAATTAAAAGGTTGGAAAAAGTGATGATCAATGAATAAGTTACTTCTCTCGCCTTGCTCAAAAAACAAGCGAGCACAAACTAGTGACCAATTTAGCATAAACTTACATTGCATATTGAAATACCATCTAAAAACAAAAAAACATTTTCCCTACTCATTGAGGGGAGTGTGTGTGCAAAATTCCCAGTTTCTACTATGAATGGTTAGTGCTGGGCAAAGTCTGGATACATAGATAGATACATACATATAATTGTCAGAACACAGAAATAACCTAAACCCAGTAATAAACCAGTGTTGTGGGTAGTGGTGATAAATGCTTACATCAAGTTTACATAAAACAATTTCACTGCACCATTATCTTTTATTGACTATAAAGTTCCAACTTTCAAATTGGGGGGGGGGGGGTCATTTGCCCCCCCCCCGTGGACGCCCCTGTACACAGGTATATACAAGAGTATGTATGGTACTTCAAGCTTTTAGTGGTCTGTCTTTGTCAATCACATGAATTGACAAAAAAAGCTGTGAACAAAATATTTTCTTTCAACTTTAGATTTGCTGACGACAAAATAATCTTAGCCGAGAACCTTCATGAACTCCAGATAATGTTAGACAAACTGAATTAAAGGGGGCCAGCAGGGCCTACACTGCACCCCCCCGGATCCTATGAATAAGGTACCAAAATGTTCCTTAGGATGTCCTCTTACAGAAATCCATAGACTTTGGCCTATAAAGTATACTTGAAATTTCCTTGTAAAATGCTGAAATACCTATATATTAATGTATTTTCGAATTCCTCATGAAAACCATGATTTAGCCTTTTAAAGTACTCAGATATGTCAATTGGGAGACGAGATATGAAATTCTGAATTTCTCTGGTGTGTGCTGGTGGCCATTTTGTTTTATGCAAATGCGGTAGTTCTTCCCAACTCTTTTCTGAAAGGGGACATCCTAAGGAACATTTTGGTACCCTACTCATAGGATCCTGGGGGTTGGGTGCAGGGTAGACCCTGCTGGCCCCTGGACTAAATTAATATTAGTTTGATAGTAGTAATATCTTTATTAGTAAGTATGAGTGTTAGCAGGGTTTTTAAGACTAGGGTTGCCATATCTGAACATTCAAAAGACTAGGGTTGCCATATCTGAACATTCAAAAAGAGGACGTTATCTGACAAACACTTTGGCATAATGTAACCTTGATGCTGCTGTAATAATTAATTTTGCTGGGTAAACTTTGTCATGTCATCATCAGCAGCATAATCATCATCATCATCATCAGCAGCAGCAGCAGCAGCAGACTTTCAACATCCGTCTTTGGACATGGACCTTCCCCAAGATTCGCCAGAACTCTCTGTCGCAGGTGTTGTGAGTCATGATCTCCAGCGGTTGTATGGCATTCTTGCAACATGGCTTGCCATTTGAGTTTTCTAATAAATTCTATAATATCTCTCTCTAATATACTGTGCAGTCTTGTGATCTCACCATGTGATGCCAAGAATGATCCTCTCCTGTACATGTTATATGGTTCTTAGTTTGAGAGCCAATCTTTTGGTTAGGTTCCACGTTTCAGCTCCATAGGTGACTATCGGGAGGACGCTTTGTTTATAGACCCTTTTTTTCATGACTAATTGGATTTTCTGTTTTTGAATGTTGAGCTTGCTCTACCGATAAGCTTGCCAGCCTAGGGTGATTCTTTGTTTGCTTTCTTCTTCTTTTGGATTTGTTGTCTACTTTCTTTAGTTTTGTGTTTTTGATTTTGATCGTTGCATCTTTATCCTCAACATATTTTTTGTACATAGCATTGATTTTACCGAAATTCATAAGGAATCAGAGTTGATGGCATATACCTAAGTAACCTAAGATTTGCTGACGGCATCATACTATTAGCAGAGAACCTTCATGAACTCCAGATAATGTTAGATGAACTGATTTAATATTAGGTTGATAGTAGTACTCGGATCTACCGTAAGATCGCCCACCCGATAGATCGCCCAAGGGCAGTTATTTTAGGTGGGTGTTTACTTGGGGGTCAAGTTTTTGTAGATGAAAATATGAAAGCATCTATGTTTTAGTGCACATTATTATAAAAAAACTGGACAACTTGAATACGCATATAATAATTAAGACATCAAGTCCGGAATATCTGTCAATTCATTGTATAAACAAAAAGTTGATTCAAAGAAATTAATTTGTTTGATACTTCTTCACTATTGCTGAATGAGTTTGAAAACAAACAAGTTGTATTATTTTTGGTGTTTGCAGGTACTAAATAAAGTCTATATAATATATAGACTGTATTTAGCATATATATATATATGTTCGGCTCTTGTAACTACTTATAAAGAAAACACTGTCCAAAGAAGTACCAAATACGATTAAAATGAGTTGCCGATTGATCATGAAGTGAATAAAAACACATGAGTCGTAACTTGTATTGTTTTATTATGCTCAGTTTAGCAGTTGTGATGGCCTTTGAATAATGGACCTGGGCTATTATTTGGTCCATTTTCCCACCCAAATTTGGCTGTTTTTCCGATTTACCGCCCTGGGCGATTTTACTATAGATTCCGGTAGTATCTTTATTAGTTAGTATGAGTGTTAATAGGGTTATATAAAATGAATGAAAAAAAGCAAGAAAGTAATTCTTCATATACGGACGTATAGCAACCCTGAATAAGACTGATTATGTAAGTCAACATGTGGTTGAGATAGTTGTGGATTTTCTTCTTGCACCTAGAGCTGGTTTTCGATCCCAGGTAATATTTGAAAAGAAAACAAATAGATCTCTCAAGCAAAAAGACAAAGAAAAAAAATAAAGATGAACAAGATATGAATTTTTTAGGTTTCTCTTTTAATTAAAAAGAAGAAAAAATCTTTATTTTGTGGATAAATTTGAAAATGTTTTAACAAATCACTTTTTTTGCTTTGTTTTTGTTTTGTGTATTTGTTTATAATTTTTACTTCATGCAAGAACAATAACAATGGCAACAATATTTGGAAGGAAGAAAAAAATGAAAGATTTTTATTTTTCAAAAAGCTTAGAAAGAATTCCAGAAACAACTAATTAGATAAAAAAAGAAGAAAAAAAAAGTATATTTTAAAATTAAATTTGACTAATTGTTACCTTCATATTAATTTCAGTTGTTTTATATATAACTTTCAATTCAGACCATTGTTTCTACGGCAACAAATAACAGTGCGGTCGGATAATAAAGCCTTCAGTTGGAATCGAATTCACACCCTCATTGCCAGAGGAAGCCTAGTTGCTTTTACCAATTAGTCACTAAGACTCTCATGGATTAGCAGAAGCTGATTCACACTTTTAAACTCACTTCTTACATCCGACTCTCAGTGCCATATTTTTGTTTTTTCACATATGAGAACCAGTAGTCTTAATAAATCAATATTTATTCTTATTATTGGATGAAGTAATTGTAACACATTTTTAAATTAAATTTTGACTAGTTTTTACCTTCATCTTAATTTTAGTTGTTTTTATATATAACTTTCAAATTGGTCAGATGCTTCTATGGCAACGAATAACAGTGCAATCAGATAATAAAGAATAAGCCTTTGGTGAGATTTGAATTCACACCCTCATTGCCAGAGGGAGATAAGATTACGCCTACTGCTTTTACCAATCTGCCACGTAGACTCTTATAGATTAGCTTTTAAACTCAATCCTAACATCTGATTCTTGGCGCACTATTTTTGTTGTTTTCACATATGAGAACTAGTAGTCTTAATAAATCAATCTTTATTTTTATTATTGGATGAAATAATTGTAACATATTATTTTTTTTTATCAAATTTGACTAGATTTTACCGTCATCTTAATTTCAGTTGTTTTATACTATAAAAAAAATAATGTTTTACAATTACTTCATCCAATAAAACAAATAAAGAATGAAAAAAAAGTACTCCTTCGTTATCTATACACTACTCATATTCATGAGGTATGAACAAAATAAATAAAAATGAAAAAAATTTGAACCGTGTAAGCGACACCTGATTTTTAAAATGTATGGTAGACAATGCCGTACACATATATTTGAATGGAAAAATTAACAAGATTAAAATGCACCACAGCTGCACTGTGCAAAAAAAGGCATGTTGTCATCTGCAACTCCCATAATTTGAAATAGCGGTCAATTTAGATAAACAAAAAACAGAATAAAATATATGAAAAATACAGCCTGTAAATATTTTTTCATCATTTTGCTATATTTAATTATTCATCCTTTTTATAATATTTTCAGTTGAACCACAATATAGAAAGAATAAAAAATATACATTTAAAAAATATCGGAATAATCGATAAAAATGATGAAAAAACACATTTTTTTTTCACAGATCAAAATGCTGAATTATAATTAATCGAATAAAACTAAAAATTATTTTACTTAATTTTCCTGTTTTTTTAATCCCAAAGTAAGAGTTCCATTCCAGCAATTCCTGGATATTACTCTAAAAAAGGTAAACATAATTAGTATCTCAAGTTTGTCCTTTAATAAATAAGTATCGAAAATTTTTAAAAAATCGAATAATATGCTGATTTTTGCCAGATTTAAAAATTTTTCATGTGTTCATTTCACGCTGAAATTTTCGTCTATTTTGTTCATACCTAATATTCATTATTTCGGTGATCCATACATCTGTTCCGCTTTTTGCATGCTAACTCCTGTTTAAAGTTTGGTATGGGAACGTTGTTGGAAACTGAGAAAATTCAAAGAAGCATACATCAGCATGTCGGCTGAGGGTATAAATAAGACAAGTACGGACTCCAACTTGATGTGGCTTCCGCTACTCAACAGCGACAAGGTATGGAAATCCTGGCCTAACAAGAAAAGAAAAGTAAACTGCTACATTATAAGCATTGCTACTAGTGGAGAAAAAAATTCTCCTGTTTACCACCATTATATTTGGAGTGTACACCTGAAGAAGGCCGTCGAATGGATCAGCCGAAACGTTGTGTTAAATATAAACAACAAAAAGCAGTTCAATCGTCTGAAAAAACTCTTTGAATTAACCAAATTCCTCGAACCAGTGTTGCCAACTTCAAAAAATATTTTGACTGCCAAAAAACGCTAAAAAGCTCTAAAAAGTGCTTGATTTTTAAAAGAATAGCACAAAATGGCTAAAGAAATGCCAAAAATACACTAAATATGGTCAAAAATAGCCAAAGAATGGTAAAAAATGGCCAAAATGTTTAAGCACAAATGCGCAATTTTAGCACTTTTTGCACTGCTAAAACGAGAAACGCATTGAATCTAGCGTGAAACGTGCTAAATTGGCAACACTGACTCGAAAGCTCTTTCGACATACAAAAGTCGGAATGGGTGTGGTGATCAGCAAAATAACGAAGATGTAGCCAAAAATATTGGCCAATCAATTTCCAGAAGAGGAAATATAAAAAACTTTGTCCATGAATAATTCTCTCTGCATGGTTATCTCTTTTTACTGTGTGCATAGTCGTATTCAGAATAAGAACGAGAAATGGTAAACTGATATTATGTCCTCTTAATTTTATATATATATATATATATGCATATATATATGCATATATATATACATAAAAACACACATGTGTATATATGGTAGAGGTAATTTGACAATGTGGAAATGAAAGATTACCTTACATCCACATAACAAACATGTAAAACAGCATCCGTATACTTAACAGATTTGGATAATACTGTGGATCTACACAATGACATATATAT
>VCCN01000920.1:7078268-7090161 GCA_006491835.1 Architeuthis dux
TTTGATTTATTTTATGGCTCCGTATTTATCTTTCGTGGTTGTTGGTGTTCTTAATTTGTCATCTATTTCTCTTAATGTGTTTTTTTTTATCTATTCTCTATTTATACTTGTTATCTTGCCTCATTATTTGCCTTGTCTTAATGTCTTTATTTTTGTCTTCTCTTTATCTCTGTTCCCGACTCCATTTATGCCTGGTTATAAGTCAAACATTATATTTAGGTCATAATTATCTCATAATTATTAAGTCTTGTTATGTTACTTATTTAGATTTTTCTTAGTTTTCCATTGCCATATTATTTATTGTCATTCATTTATCAGTTTCCCCACGGATGTCTTCCAACTATTCACCTTTTTAAACCTATATATATTCCTTTAAAAAAATATCTCATAGAAATTCAAATACATCCGTGAATCTTTTCATTGATAATAACTAGTCTCAAGCATTCCAAGAAATACATGTTACCTCGAGGTTGTCTTCTCCAAATTTGAGAATAGCTTCATCTTCTGACAATCCAATGCAGCCGTATTCCAGGGGAGTAAACACTGTGGTACCAACCTGAAAAATGGAAAACACTTTGCACAATGAGCATTTATTCCACAACAACGATCGACAAGTCCCGACTAATTTCCACCATATCAAATAATTCAAGGCTTCTTTACAAGACATATACAAGCTAGAAAGCACGCAGAAAAAGCACAGGTTTGTGGAAAGCGTGATAAACCTGGATTGGATATAAAGAAACGAAAGCTAAATATCAACATCAAGTGATAACTGTGAGAATCTGTTTCTTGTATTTTATAAATAAAAATGACACAAGCAACCTCACCCGCTATAGGCAATTTAAAAAACAAAGGGTGAATATAAATTTAAATTCTTTTAACTCTTAAATTCATAGACAGCTTGTAATTGACAGTGGCACTCTCTAATGAAAAGTATAAGAAACTTACATTGTGAATTGAACCCCACTAAAAACCTATTTCCCTCTTTCATGCCATTGTCATTAAAAATTGAACAATCAAGTAACAGATCCTAAGTAAGATTGTGGCAAAAGCTTGTAATAATTATTCATCATAGACATCCATTTGAACCTTGATTCATTTCAACACTTGATTACTTCTGTTAGACTGAGTGATTGGCATTAGTGTGTTATTACATCCAAAACGTAAAAAAAGAAAATTGTCCTCTCACACGATGTTAACAAAATTGAAAAAGAATTCCTGGATCCGCCCCAAAATTTAATCAGTTAATCCTTGGCCTATGGCCCACCCTTTCACAAAATAGCATTGAAATTCATTGCAAACTTTTGGATATATTGTGAGGACAAACAGACAGACAAAAAATTGATAGAGGTTAAGGAAAAACAGGTCTGGTTAGTCATACAACAGAAGCCGTCACGTGACCAATGTCTTTTGGCAGCATGTAATGTTGTGGGTGATCAATTACAAAATTGGAAAAAGGGGTGATCAATGAATAAAATACTTCTCACCTTTTATTGGGTAGTGATCACTAAAAAGTTGGAATTTTCAAAAAACAAGTGTGAATGCTGCCAGACACAAATTAAGGGACCAATTTAGCATAAACTTACACTGTAAATCGGGGGGATTATGTTTTTTCTAGACATAATAAGGAGTAAATGTTTAAATTTTCAGCCCTCTAGCTCGATCGGTGTGGCCTGTACACCCGACACAAAGCTAACCAGATGTTGACAGTATTTGGTTGATGGTTTCTGAAAAGAATTGACCATATTTCTCTGTAGAATTTCTTAGCAACATTCAAAAGCCAAAACATGTGAGTTGGGGGGTATTATATATGTGTGTAATAATCTTAAAATTTTGTGTTCACTTCGCTCTAATGACCTTGGGAAAGACATTTTGACAACGGCATGTCAACCCATTTGGGTTATTTTATGCCAGGATTGTTTAGAGGTGAAATGTTTTTGGGTATGTTTGTAGAGTGGTTGTTGTTTCTGTAAGTAGTGATTTATATTTTTTGGTAATGATTTATTTTTTTTAGAAAGGATAAGATGTCATCTATGTTGACGTTAAACAGGTCCTTCATGTTGTTTGCGTTGTAAAAGAGTTTTCTGATAGGTGCAAAATCAATGCATTCCATTAGGAAATGTTTTAAGGTATAGGGGAACTGCCATGCTATACATTCGGGTTGACCGTCTTGAGTAAAGATGAAGGAATGTGTGATCCACTTCTCACCCAAGCTATTGGTAAATAGCAGGGCAATTGGGGCCCTTTAACTGTGTTAGGCAGTCCATCTTGAGGCCCATAAAATTCATAATTGCTGCAAGAAACAATGAATGTGTCTCCATGGATCATTTGAGAAATGAAGACAAATTCATTGCCTCATATATCATTCAACACAGGAACAACCGAATCTGAGTGAACTAGCCCAAGGAGGGGTTTAGTCCGAAACCTAACATAGTTACTCATTAAAAGGCAACTACAATAAACTCACCGATGTGTAGTCCATCTGTAATGTAGCCCCGCCAAAAATACGGCGTGCAAGCAGTTTCCCAGCCCTGATAGCAACAGGAGTCAACTCTGGTCGATCCTGTATGGAAAATAGAAAAAGAATTTTGATATATGAGCATAGAAGATATCAAAACCTAAGATCATAGCAATTTGTCTAGGTGAGCAATTTTAGTCACTTCGTGGTCTTTATAAAGCAAAGTATCGAAAAATGTTGGCCAAAGGCATATGGAAATGAAGAGATTCTTTTTGTGCAGAATCCTAATATTTATAGAAGCCACTTAGCAAAGAATCTGCCAGACTAGTTTACTTACAGTTTTACATTTCAAGCTAATTTTATAGTACACTTGAATCTTATGTACACTTGAAATTACATTGTAGTTCGCTATAAGATAGCATTCTTCAAATCTAAGATTTTGTTCTCAAAACCCTAATCCTAACCCTTTGTATGAATTTCCAGTCAAACTACAGAAAGGGACATCTTTTTATGCGACACCGCATAAACTGGAAGCACCCTAATTCTAGGCGTCTATATAAACATTTATTTATTTCTGCAATCACTTTGCACCAATGCCCTTGGGAAAGGCATGAATAGGAATAAATGATGCAATTGAGATTGAAAACAAAGTTCTTGTCAAAAAGTTATTCATATACAGTAATTATGCAAATTAGTACAGTATTTTGAAGAAGAGGATTTTCTTATGTTTTTGCAAATTTTTATAAAGGTAAAATAGAACTATTTTTAATTGCTTGGAAGCAACAATTCTGAAGAAAAAAAAAAAAAAAAATCAAAAAAAAAAATCAACATTCTCGGACCAAGTGAAGATTGTCAGCATCTTTTTAAATTGGAACGAATCAATCGCTTGAAGCAGGGTTTGCATATATATATATGCCCACCAAACAACCCCCACATGAAATCAAATACAGTGATAGGCTGAAAGTGGTCAATAATAATAACATAGGCATTGTCATAACAAGGAGAATGTATAACGGCTTAGTTACCGCACATCATAACTGTTCATTTGATAATCTCAATGTGAAATAAAATTGTACAATTTGTAACGAACAAATAAAAATATACATATATATATATAGGGTGAACATATGGAAGATGCACAGACAGGAGTAAGTGTAAAAATGATTTTAAATACATGAACATTTATTCAGTTAGTATATAATGAATGCCCTGACATTGTTTATTGGACAAAGGCAAATATGATGGTGTTTTAAAGTAGCACTTACAAGCAGCACATCACCAATTGCATAGATATTGTCAGCAGAAGTTTTTTCAGAATCATCATTAAATCCCCCGATTATTTTGCCAGAAGGCGGATCAATTTTCACTGATGTATTGTGCAGGCTTAAGGATTTTGTCATTGGCCATCGTCCTGTAATAGAAAATTTGTCAACAGATTTTATACTTTATAAGAGTTGTTTGGACTATTTTGGTAGGTTCATTCTACAACCTTCTTCAGATGTATAATCTGTAAGATAAAGGGAGAGGGTCGCTTAAAAAAAAGTAGCAAACAAAATAAAAATGCTAGCAATTAAACTGATCAGACCAGCCCATTCCTAGCAACTCATGTAACACAGGTGATTCCATATTTTATGGAGATATGAAGAAGAGGTGGAGCTATTAAATAATGAGACTGGGCTTATGTAAGTCAAACCACAGTGTGGATGCATGAACCACAATTGAACAAAACGGCTACTGAATCTTCTTGTATGCTAACTGAAGTTTATGTGGAGTATGCATATTACATGCACATGTATTTGAGTCAGGGTTGCCAAATTTGACCAGAAGGGGAGATAAAGCTCAGATTATCTCAGAGACAAAGATTTTTTTTATCTCTCTCCAAGTATGGTGACCAGGCCTGTGCACAGTACTTGAGGTGTGGACAGACATAAGTCTTATATAGTATAAGGAATCCTTGTCTATATACAAAAAGGTATGCTTAATCAGTCCTAGCACCCTGTTCACCTTAGCAGCAGCACTGGCAAGATATTTAGAGAATGATAGTTTATCAGTTACTATGATACCAAGATCCTTTTCACCATTTACAATATCTAGTATATATTTCCGTTCATACAGTAATTGTAACACGGAACACCTTACATTTATCTTCATTAAAAGCTAATAACCATTCTCTTGACCATAGCATTAATTTATCTAGGTCCTTCTGTACTCTTACTTGGTCAACCGGTGACAAGACTGGGTGGTACAATTTGGTATCATCTGCAAAGATTTAAATTTTATAGATATTGTCTCTGGTAGATCATTAATAAATATTAAAAATAGTACTGGTCCAAACACTGACCCCTGTGGCACACCATTACTTATACACCTCCATCCCGATTTAGAACCACACAGACTCCCTAGGAAAGAGGAACTGCAAGATTGATTTACCTGTAGCCATTAAGACAGTCGTGAAATGGTCCTCGTCTTCTGCACCATTACTGTGTACATATTTCACCTTGATCTGACCATTGGGTGCTTTGGCAAGTTGATTTGGTCTGCATTTGTACAAAAACTCAACACCATGGTTTTCCATGTGTGTGCACACAAGCTTGGCAATCTCCTGTAAGCAAAAAGTCATGGAATTTCATTTGGTAAGGTTTTGTAGTTAGAGAATTTAGGACAAAAAGAAAATTAAATAAAATGTGTCTGGTAAATGTTTCTCTGTACTGATAAGCTTGTAATTAATCACTGTTACCAAAGATTTAGGTTATTCATGTGTTTACACATTTATATGTATCTATGTATCAAGTATCTATGTATCCCGACTCATAGTAGAAAGTTGAAATTTTGTACACACACTCCCCTCAATGAGTAGTGAAAATGACTTTTTGTTTTTTGAAAATTCACCTACTAAATAGGTTTTTAGAGGGGGTGTTCAATTTTATATATCTATCTATCTATTTATCTGGACTTTTCCCGGTCCTAACCGTTCATAGTAGAAACTTGAAATTTCGTACACACACTCCACTCAATGAGTAGGGAAAATGCTTTTTTTGTTTTTTGAAAATTCCCCTCCAAAATAGGGTTTTAGTAGGGGGTTCAATTTTCAATGTAAACTTATGCCAAATTGGTCACTAGTTTGTGCCCACTTGTTTCTTGAAACTTAAGTACATGATTGTGTGGGTAGAAGATTTTTCATGTTTTGTGCAATAAAACATTTGAAAAATAAAAAAACATTCCAGCCTCACCTGGTCCAGTGGAATGGACCACACCAGGACGGTGACATCAAAACCAATGCCAGCCAGAATCTTTTTGAGAAATTGTGTGGACAGACATATAGTTAGGATGCTAGGGAGGTAACCATAAAAAAACCTGGATCCACCCTCAAATTCAATCAATTCTTCCTTCGTCCATGACCCACCCTTCCACAAAATCTCATTGAAATTCATTGAGAACTTTTGGAGATATTGTGTGGACAAACAGACAAACATAAGTGAATATATATACCTCACGCGAGGTAAAATTAGGCTGTAACCCTGTGCAAGTCAATTATTTTCATTTAACAAACATTTAAGTGCAAAGATTTTTGCTTTATGAACCAGGACTGAAAATGTGTAAAAAAGTCAATTTATATTTTTTAATAATTAGGATAGCGTGCAAGGAAAATAATCATGTCAGTAGTTTCTATCCTTAAACTTTCAGTTATCCTCCATTAAAAATAAGGAGGCAATGCATGTAAACTAGTCACATGACTTAAGTACATGTCAGGATTGCGTGGGTAGGAGATTTTTCATGTTTTGTCTCATAAAATATTTGAAAAATAAAAAAAACATTCCAGCCTTACCTGGTCAAATCCTCGCAGGGGAATGGACCGCACCATGACAGTGACATCCAAACCAATGCCAGCCAGAAATCCGGCACATTCCAAAGCAACATCTTTATGTGGAGTCAAGGGAAAAATAAGGAGATTTTGGAAAATTCAATGCATTTCAACTGAGCCATTCTGAGGTCAACTCTTGTTAAGTATAATTACTGCATTTTCAGGATTTGAGGACGCTCTGGCCTTAAGGACGCACCTCAATTTTAACTTATAAAATTTTGAAAAACAAAAAAACAAAATTACAGTCTCAGCACATTTACCTACCTCACCAAGATGTTTTGTGGGTGACTTAGTGATATGTAGATCCTCTTGACTACTTAGTGTGCATTTTCTCTTTTTTCTTCTTACAATACAGAGACACTGTAAGTTTACACCTAGCCTATTGGTAAGTACCAACAGTAGAGTTGATACAGGAATGAAATGTTACGATTATGCATAATTAAAAAAATGTTTTTGATACTTTTATTTACTATTTTATACTAAGTATAATTTATACACCTCATTCAGAGGTCAATATACAGATTACTGTCTAGCATAAATTACCTTCTTCTGGGGTTAGGATGGGACTACGAAAAAAGTAACCTTCAGCCTGTAGGTGCAAGGTACATTTTCAAGACTTATTTCAGAAAAAAAATAGCATCTTCAATGAAAGGAAATATGGTCTGTTCTTCAGAGTTATTCCACTTACTGTATATTTTGGCGGATAAGACAACACTTAAATCATCCAAAAACACCCCCAAAACTGGGTCGTCCTATAGGCCAGTGACTAAACAGTGAGCTAAAAACCATGAAATTCAGACTGAAATTGGGGTCTCGTCTTATCTGAAGGTCGCCTTATCTGCCAAAATTTATGGTAATTTGATCTAAATGAATTCTAATTGATAGAATTTTCAGTGAAATTTGTTTCACTGGAGACCAAGATACCAATATGTATCTGAAGAGAAATATAAAGACCATTATTATAAACTTTTGACTAGTATTTCCTTTCATATTAATCTTTTAGTTGCTTTTTATCGTAACTTTACTCAGGCCATCAATTTACGGCAGCGAGTAAACAGCCCAGATTTGAACCTTTAACTTATGTCTCCTTTACCTCAAAGAAGCCTGGTTAATCTAAATCTAACCTTTAAACCTACCTTTCATTCTTCCCCGATCTCTCTCAGTGCCATATTTGTTATTGTTTTTACACTAGTAGTATTAATAGCATATTATCTTTATTACTAAAATTGAGATGAATACTAGTCAAAAATAAATAATGGTTGACAATGCTTCATCTAATAAAAATAAATGATAATATTGTTGATAAATAGAAAGACTTTATATTTTAAAAAAGGATTTTAATTTAATAACCATTCAAAGAAATTGAAAATTATCCCGATAAAACACTATTTCCAATTTTCATGTCTTATACAAGAGTCTTTATGTCCACTCAGATAGTGTAATGGTTAGCACATCTGCCTCATTTGCAGAAGGTCCTGGGTTCGATTCCCAGTATGAGCGAAGAGTGTGGAAAACTCTTCATTAGGACAAATTTCCATGCACTCAGCAGCTAATTGAGTACACTCTAAGCTGTGTGATTAGGGTGGAAGTATCCCCTCGGTAGACCTGCTAAGGGGTTGGTCATAAAAACTTGTAAGAAGTAAAGTCCTGGTCTCGACCTGACTCAAAACTTGCAAGGGTAACTAAGCTGAAGCATGCAAAGGAAACTGAGACTTTGTCACCAGCCGTTAAGAGACGGGACACTTTACCTTATACAAGAGTCTTTGCTTCAGTTGTCTTAACCAGAAAATGACAGAAAAGGATACAACTGGCACCCACAACCAATCTGGAAAAAATAGAATTATTCGATTCAGGAATAAAAAAAAGTTTCACAAGATAAAATCTTTAAAGTTAAAGTACCATATATGCCAGTATAGAAGATGGACATTCAAGTATTACACAGTGTCTAATGCACTGGTATTATGTATAAGGGGCCCAAGACACACCCATAAATGGGTGGCTCAACGACACGGTACAGGGGATGCAAAATCCTGTACTACGTTCAAGGACAACGGAAGATGCAAATTTAAATAAAATAAAAAAATATTACTCTGCATCGAATTTGCTGGTATGGGCCCACCGCCCATACCAGCAAATTGGATGCAGTGTAATATTTTTGGGGGCATTTACCAGAAGCTCGATATGGACAGCTATGGGGCTTGGATTAGTTGCGGTGAGTGGTATTCCTCCGAATACACTTGTAAAGCATTCATATAGTCTGGCATATACAGTAACTTTTATAGAAAGAAAAGATGAAAGACTAAAAATTGATATGAACCTCACAAATCCTTTTTTGAGAAATAAGAGGTACCTTAGATTTTGTGCATTGCAAAAGGCACTGGCAGTAAAATGTGTAATCTTTTCTCTTGTCAGATTCAGAAGACTTCAAAAAAGTTTCCAATTTACATTTTGAATATTATATGACCTAATTTGCATTTTTAATATTAAATGACCTAATTTGCATTTTTAATATTAAATGACCTAATTTGCATTTTTAATATTAAATGACCTAATTTGCATTCTTAATATTAAATGACCTAATTTGCATTCTTAATATTAAATGACCTAATTTGCATATGTGAATCCTAGAAGTGTAAGTGGTGAGTTTTGGAGTTCTTTTTACTATTTTTTTAAAAAAAGAAGAAAATTTTCAGCTGTCCCTGTAAAATACGAGAAACAGTAAGAAGCAAAGGGGAAGGTAATTTAAAAGCTTTTATACAGGTTTGTGGGGATTAATTAAATAATTTAGGATTAGGGTTAGGAGTTAAGGTTATTCATAGATTAGAGCAATCGTTACTGGTGATAAATGATATTTCGGTTTCTCCTAGTTGTAATTTTAAAAAAAGAGATTTGTGGCGATTTATTAGATAACTATCAGGCGGTTTCCAGCTAGTATGGATATCTATATATTATTGAACAGAAAGTAAGGGTTCAGTTTAGTATTATAGTTACATTGTAAATAGAACCCTCCTCTGAAACCCTTAAAAGATTTTTTTTTCACTTTACTTTAAGACATTCCCTGGGTCCATTGAGTATGCATGGCAAATTTGGTTGAACTGCACCAATGTTTTTTGCACAGTGACAAACAGAGCCAGTTGTTTTATATAATAGATTTAGGGCTAGGCTTAAGGTTAAGGGTAGAGTGAGGGTTATTCATTGATTAGAGACATCGTTTTACTGGCAATAATAAATGATGTCTTTGTTTTGCTTCTAGTTACGTCCTGTATTTTATCACAACCCAATTTTCAGTGGCTAGGAGGTCAACCGTTGCACAGGATACGCTCCTTAAATAAATGAACACAGATTTTGTATGCATTTGCAAATAAATAAAGGGATACTACTCTATAATTAGAATTTAATAGTTATCTCCCAGGTCCTTACCAAAGGAAAAAATGTGGGCGGTGGGGGGGGGCAAAGGGTAACCAAATGCAGCTGGGGATTTGGGGGGGTGGGTGGCTGTAAGTCCCCACAATGGGGTGCAAGAGTGAAGCCTTGGGAAATTTTGAATTTACTAGCATCGCAGGACCCGAATTCCTTGCATTTTAGGAATATGAGATGATAAAATATATCATTTTCAGCCGTCTAATATTGTGATAAAAGCATATATTAAAAGTGAATTTGTAAAAATTGACTACTTAAGCTCCCAGATATTTTGCAAAAAATATTCAAAACTCATTAAAATTTGAGTTCGGTATTTCTGAGATGAGGTGTTAGTATTACTGATACTATTGTTCGGACTGAGATCCTCATCTTGGTTGTCATTTCCACATTAAAATTTATCCATCAAATCCACAATTTCAAAACTTCTCCAAAAATCTCTACATAAATAAAATATCAGAAATTCTTCAACTTTCGTGTAAATTCAGACGTAAGAATGGCCAATAATTGTATAATTAATTTCAAAACGGTTAACTCTTACTTTCATATTGTTTTATTCTTATTTCCTTTTTGATTTTTTTTATCTGTAAAAGATTTCCTGCTTGCCCCCCACCACCCAACTTGTTACGGCCCATCTCCCTTGACAAATCGGTCATTATAATATAGATAGGGGGAGCACAAATGCAGACATCACACTATTATTATTAAGTTGCAAATCACCCAGATTCTTTTTTTCATTTTTAAAGTTAGCGCATTTCAGGTGTAACTTAATTCAATACCTCTGGATACAATGCTCCGTTTCAGCTACTTAGAGGTCACAAACAGATAAACAGAACCAGACTTTTAGTATTATATAAATTATTGTAATTGTTAATGCAGTTCCTCACGTTTTTCCAGGAGATTCCTTGAGCCAAAAGAGGTCGTCACTTGTGATGGAGTGTTCCCGAGCCCCAGGAATCTGAGGGAAGAGAAGAAAACAAAAACATAAACAAACATTCAAATGTAAAACTTGTAACATGTTAATTTTATTGTAATAATCTTTGTGTTATGACTAAGAAGAAAGATTGTAGAAACATCTTATATAAAAATCATTTGTGTAAATAATATAAAACCGAGCATATTGGTATAACATACTGTCACAGTGCGTATGCTTTAATGCACACACACCTGTCATGGTAGATCAAGTGGTAACGTCAAACAACAAAAACACCCGAGACGTGAATGAGGAATTAACCGTGAGAAAATTAATATGTAAGTACAGATGGGACAACACAGGAAAAACAATTCAAGAAAAAAACAACATAACTTCTGGGGTTTTTGGGTGGGGCAATAAATTATAGTTTATATCAAAACATTAAACAGGAAATATTCTGAGGAGAGAAAATAGTCCTGTTGACCATTGAGGGAAATCAAAAGTACGTTCCAAATGTTCACATGTTTGAAAAGGTTGATTTGGTCAACAGTCCTTTAGAAAGGCAAAAAGAGAAGAAAGAAGAGCCTATATCTCCTTGGAGAGAACTCGATTGTGTCTGAAGGACTGAAGTGAGTCTACTGATAGTGGAGTCAAAACACTAACTGTTTTTTCTCAATGCCTTCTCTGCTGGGCTGCAAACAGCAGGCTTCCGTCTCTGTCCTCCTCCACACGCTCAGAGCACTCCTATTGTCCTTCCTCATTTCCCTTCCTCCTTCGTGCCAAAAAAAAAAAATCAAATCCCGGGGAAACAAGATTTTCATAAATCTTTTCCTTTGTCTTTCGCGCTCCAATTTTTTAAATCTCGAGGAAACAAGATTTTCCTATATCTTTTCTTTTGTTTACCTTTTTTTCGTTCCTCAAAGGGCCATAACTCCAGATGGACAAACCCAGAGTTATCTCCATTCTATTACACATACTAATTTGCAATAGAAAGTTTTAGGCAAAAACACATCCAGAATTGAAAATTCTACAAAGATTTAATGATCAGATTTCAATAAATTTATGATATTTAATCATTAATGAATGAATGACATTTTTATGGGAATGGTATGTTGTAAGAAGAACTTATTCAAATATTTTTTTGATTAATATTCAGGCAGTTCTAAAATATGCATAAATTCACACTAATTTGGACTAAGATTATGGTCAGTGTCTAAATTTATGAATAACTAGTTTACCCATG
>VCCN01000920.1:7141632-7152940 GCA_006491835.1 Architeuthis dux
CCAGCAATAAAACAGTGTTGTGGGTAGCAGTGATTAATAACCAACCAGATCAAAATCAAAGTTAACACATTAACCCAGGGGTTTGCAAAATCCGGCCCGCACCCTCATTTCATCCGGTCTGCGAACTTCAGTATTTGATGTTGCATACAAAAATTTTCTTTATGGTTAGCAAACATAAAATTCCAGAAATAAATCCATGTTTTATTGCTAAAATGTTTTAATACAACACATTCCTGTGGTTCAATTAATATACTCAGCTGACTTGGGCACTATATGTTATATCTTGTCATACAAGTGCTGTTTTCAATTATGCTCAGTAAAGACATGTTTGTATATTCAACTTTTTCCTTTTAAGTGCTTCATTCTATATACAGTGTCGCCCATAAATAAGTCCACCCCTATCTATTGTAAGATCGCTCAGGGCAGTAAAACAGAAAAACAGCCAAATTTTGGTGGAAAAAATGGATCAAATAATAGCACAGGGCCATTATTCATAGACCATCACAATTGCTAAATTGAGCATAATAAAACAATCAAAGTTACGACTCACAAGTTTTTATTCACTTCACTATCAATCGGCAACTTTTTAATTGTATTTGGTACTTCTTTGGACAGTGTTTTCTTTTTAAGTTGCTATGAGAGCTGAACATGTCTATATATTATATAGGCTGTATTTAGTACCTGCAAACACCAAAAATAATTTTATTTTTGTAATAAATAAATAATATAACTTGTTTGTTTTCAAACTCATTCAGCAAAGTAAAGAAGTGTCGAGCAAATTAATTTCTTTGAATTACTTTTTATTTATACAATGAATTGACAGATATTTCGGACTTGATGTCTTAATTATTATATGCGTATTCAAGTTGTCAAGTTTTTTTATACTAAAGTGCACTATTACATAGATGCTTTGAAATTTTCATCTACAAAAACTTGTCCCCCAAATAAACGCCCACCTAAAATAACTGCCCATGGGCGATCTGTTGGGAGATCCTGGTACCACTTTTTATAGAAAGTTAATTTTCTTCTAAACCAAACACAGCAGGATTGTATTATTTCTAGTGGAACATTACACAATCAAAACAGATATTATCAGGTATTATTTATGATCAAACTCTACAGCATTTAAAACTCTGTTGCCAAAAATATGAATATATTGCCATCTGAAGAGTTTGGCCATAAATAATACCTGATCATATCCGTTTTGATTGTGTAATGTTCCACTAGAAATATTACAATCCTACTATGTTTGGTTTAGAAGAATATTAACTTTCTATTAAAAAAAATGGTACCAGGATCTTCCAACAGATTGCCCATGGGCGGTTATTTGGGGGTGAAGTTTTTGTAGATGAAAATTTCAAAGCATCTATGTTTTAGTGCACTTTAGTATTAACAAATTGGACAACTTGAATAATCTTTTTTTTTAAACTAAAGATCTTACCCACAGAAATGTTTTTTATGTTCTGTTTATTCGTTTATTTCATTACTTGTCATGTAAGTCAATTATTCACTAATAACCGTTAATGTGAGATGTTCAGAGGGATTTATATTTTACACAGAATTAGATCTTATACTTCTATAAGTAAAATTTTCTTGTTGGGATCATCAGTTGTTTGCCATGGAACTGTTTTGGGGATTTAAAAACAAAACAGTCATTCTACCATGGTTTCCCAGCTGTGCTGATTAAGCCCCACCTCCCTCAAGCTATAATTCTTATATTTAGTTTGTTCTTTTGTTTTAGGGCAGTATCATATGAGTTATGAGGATAGGCTAAAAATGTTAGGATTAACATTGTTAGAAAATAGGAGAGATTGAGGAGACTTAATAGAAATGTTTAAGATTATGCGTGGTTTAAAAGTAGTAAACCCTGATGTATTTTTTACTAGAAGGGGGTACAAGGGACTGAGAGGCCACACATATACGGTAGAAGCAAATAGAAGTAGATTGAATATCATAAAATTCTTTTTAGCAATAGAGTGGTAGGACTTTGGAATAGATTACTGGAATATGTAGTGCTATCAACAGATGCAAATGATTTTAAGAAGAATTATGATGTTTATTATACCACTGTAAAGGTTTAAGGCCCTAGATATTGTGTAAGTATGATTGTTATGATGTGTGCTTGTATATACAAATTGTATACTTTTTTTTTCACACTAAAATAAAATGTTCTAAATGTTCTATTATAATATATGTAGTTTGTTATTTTATTTAGGGCATTATCATAGTGTATTTTTTATGGATGTAAAACGTATCAAAATGACCTAGCTAATAAACCGGGGATCAGTTGGCAGTACCACGGATGGTACCCGTATCGTCGTGTACCTCCCATTGAGTGTTTACCAGTGTGATTAATAAAATCGTTTCCCTGTTTTTATCCTCTAACCAATGTAAACCTATGCTGACGTCATCGTTTTGAATACCAGTAAAAAATCTATCTTCTTTGAGTTAATAGTCAAACAACATATTCAACTGAAGAATTTGATACAAAATCCATCAGAAAGATATCGTCAAAAAAGAAGCTTTTGAGAAACTGCAATTTGTTAATAAAATATAAGGTGTGTGCAAATGTTGCGATTGATAAGAAAAAAAGATCAGGTGTGTGGAAATCTTTCCATTTAAAAAATAAAGAAAAATATCTTGTGTGCGCAAAAATTTTCAAAGGTTTCTAGTGAAAAAACTAATATTTTGAAAATCATTATGTGTGCGCAAAAGTTTCCAAAACACTTTTTTATGCTTTCCATCCTTCCATAGTCAAGTTTAGGCAAAGGTTTCACAATGTCAGAGAAACCTCTTCCACTTCCAAAATACTGCTATACAAATAGCCAAAAAAAATAAAATAACTCTACAATTATTTATTAATAGATTTGTAGGTATGAACAAAATGTACAAAAATGAAAAAGAAATTCAACCGTGTAAGCGACTTCAGATGTTAAAAAATGTATGGTAGACAATGCAGTACACATATATTTGAGTAGAAAAAATAAAGAAGATTAAAATGCATGACAGCTGCACCATACAAAAAAACGCATGTTATCGCCTGCAGCTCCCATAATTTGAAATAGCAGTCAATTTACATAAACAAAAAACAGAATAAAATATATTAAAAATACAGGCGGTAAATATTTTTTTGTTCTTCTCCAAAATTTGGAATGGAAAATTATCTTTTAAAATATGCCCTTTAATAAATAAGTATCAAAAATGTTATTAAAATCGAATAATATGCTGATTTTTGCCAGATTTAAAAAAATTTCTCACGTGTCGATTTCACACTGAAATTTTCGACCATAGGTATGCCTATAGATTTGATATATGGTTAATTAGTTAGTATTCAGTTTTAACTGGCCCAGACTGCCATTAGAAAAACAACAACCGAACCATAGCAATAAAGAAAATATAGATATTGTCCGAAAAATGACTCTGATAAGTTTTCTATTAGAGCCCGGACGTTGGAAATAAGAATAATTTATGGCACAGACTGCAGATAATACAGTCTAATCCAAAAGTTGTGTGTGTGCATCCAGTGAAAAACTGTAATAAAAAGAAATATCACATTTATGCAAAAGTTTCCTCCTTCTGTACGTAAGTTTTGTCGATGGTTTTACCAACTCAGTGATGTAAATCGAAATCGAAAGATCACTAAGATAAAATGCCAAATTTACTGTCAGGTTTACATGTAAAATTGAGTCAAAAAACATAAATAAAAATATCATTTAAAAAAAAAAAAATCTAAATGGGCATAACTGACATCTAGACACAACCCAAAACGAGTAAATCTTGATGAGAAATATCTAAAGATATCTAAAAATCTAGATGAGAAACATCTAAAGATATCTAAAAAAAAAAATGGAGTTACGTCATATATCACCCCGGAGGGAGCACAGACACAGGTTTTCTTTGTTCATGTATTATTCTAGGGTGCATCTGGACCTCTGTGCCTAAATTGGTAAAGATTCTTTTAGAAATGGTGACGTTGTTTCAAGACAAACAAACAAACTTTCACTCTTATTATATAGATAATGATATTAGTAATGACAATGTGCACAAAGAAGCTTAAATTGTTTGTAAAAATGGACAATTTATTTCATTAACATGTTTCGCCAAGAAAGCAAGGCTTTGTCAGAATGAGTAGAAATACAAATGTAACAGATTCTTATAAGAAATTTACCGTACTGAGATGTTAACATGCGGGGAAGGTCATTAATCTTATATTTGCATTACTAATATCATCTTTATTTTAATTAAATTTGACTAGTTTTTGCCTTCATCTTAATTTCAGTTGATTTTATATACAAATTTCAATTTGAGGCGTTGTTTCTACGGCAGCGAATAACAGCACGGAAGGATAATAAAGAGTAAGCCTTCGATGAGAATCGAACTCACACCCTCATTGCCAGAGGGAGTCTAGTTTACGCCTAGCTGCTTTTACCAATCGGCCACGAAGACATCACGGATGAGCATAAGCTGATTCACACTTTTAAACTCACTCCTTACACCCAACTCTCGTCGCCATATTTTTGTTGTTTTCACGTATGAGAACTAGTAATCTTAATAAATCAATCTGGATAAAGTAATTGTAACACATTATTTTAATTAAAATTATGCGTTACAATTACTTTATCCAATAATAATATCATCTTGTCAGATAAATCATATCCAAACACTGATCATCATCATCAGCAGCAGCAGTTATAAGTCCCCAGCTGGACAAAGGCCTTCCCCATCTCCTTCCATGATGACCTATCTTGTGCTAACCTCTGCAATGTTTTACTGGCAAACCTGTCTATCTCGTCTCTCCATCTTGTGTCTGGTCTTTTCGTACTTCATTTACTGTCCCATGGGCACCAATCGGTTAGTCTTTCCCCCCCCATCTATTGTCATCTCTTCTTGCTAGGTGATCAGCCCATCTCCATTTTTGCTGCTTAATTAGTTGTATAATATCCTTCACTCTGGTCCTCTATCCTATCCATGTTGATCTTTTTCTATCTCTTAGAGTTATCCCTAGCATTGCTCTTTCCATGTCTCTCTGCGCTATTCTGAGTTGGTTTTCAGCTCGTTTGGTTAATTACCATGTTTCGCATCCATAAGTCATTGCTGGTATTATGCAGCAGTTGTATACTTTACGCTTTAGGCACATTAAGAATACCAACTATCTATAGCAAAATTGTGAAAATTCAAAAGAACAAAACGCAGAAAAAATATCATAAATGTAAACTTTTTATTATTCTCTCAACTGATGAATACAATGTATGAAACAATGCTATCTTATGTTTTTATATATATATGCATACACACACACATGTATATATGTGCATGTGTGTGCATATACACACACATATATACATATATATATGTGCGTGTGTATGTTTATGCACGCACATATATACATATATGTGCATGTATATGCACACACACGCACATATATATATATGTGTGCGTGTGTATGTATATGCACACACACATGGATTAGATATATTTTCTATCTTCTGCCACTGCATTGTTGTCGATCTTGTAAAGAAAAGATTTTGAGTGATTTCCTTTGTTATATTTGACAAAAGAACACTACGCAAAGAATTCGGATGCACGCAGAACTCCACCCATCTTCTCTACCATAATAAATCCAGCGCTGCTACAAATAACGGAATCTCAGAATTTATAGCCGTCAGTTTTAGTGAAAAGGTCGTACTCAGGGCATAAATTCTGGTTTCTAGCAGCAGGAAATACCATTTATTATTCAAATAGTTCTTTTAACGCTTGAACTCATTCTTGTTGTTTGTGTTGTTAACACAACGTTTTGGTCGATCCATTCTTCGACCTTCTTCAGGTATAATATCAAAATATGATGGGGTAAACAGAAGTTTTTAACTTCAAAGGAGGCAACGTTTAAAAACTTCTGGTTACCCCATCACATTCGGATATTACAGCTGTGGAAGGCTGAAGAAGGGATTGGCTGAAACTTTGTGTTAACAACACAGACAACAAGAATGAGTTCAATTGTCTGAAGAACTATTTGAATGTTAATGATCTTCTCAAAACTATAGAGCAACACAAACACAAGATGTTCAATCATATGAAGAACTATTTGAATGTTAATGACCCTTCTCAAAACTATAGAACAACAAACACAAGAAGGTGTTCAATTATATGAAGAACTATTTGAATATCAATGACCTTTCTCAAAACTATAGAACAACACAAACAACAAGGAGTTCAATCGTCCGAAGAACCATTTGAATGTTAATGACACTTCTCAAAACTATAGAAAGTAGATTTATTATTAGTCATATATTCGCCTAATAGTAATGTTGCTAACGGGGGCCTCCGTAACACACTAATTGTGTACAATGTGATGAATTCATTTTGATTGTACCCCCCTCCACCTGTACTTAATTAGAAACCGTCAACTGAAACTGTCAACATAGGTTTCTTTCAGTTTTTAAGTTGGTCGAGTTGGCTGGCTATGTATCTATCATGCATACAGGCCGTACCAATGGAGCTAGAGGGCTGAAAATTTAAACATTACTCCTTATTATGTCTAGAAAAAACAGTTATTTAGTTTTTTGAAACCGCCCCATAAAACCTATTAGGGGGGTGGGTTGGGGCAGTTTACAATGTAAGTTTATGCTAAAATGGTGTTTGTGTCCGGCAGCATTCGTACTTGTTTTTTTAAAATTCAGACTTTTTTAGTAATCATTGCCCAACAAAAGGTGAGGGAAGTAACTTATTCATTGATCACCACTTTTTCCAATTGTTTGTTTTAAAAAATTCATAGGTTTTTCGTTGGGCTAATTTGTAGTGTATGCTTATACTAAACTGGTCCCTTAGTTTGTGTCCAACAGCATTTATGAAAATTCAGACTTTTTAGTAATCACTGCCCAACAAAAGGCGAGAGAAGTAACTTATTCATCGATCACCCCTTTTTCCAATTTTTTAATTGCTCACCCCCAACACAGCATGCTGCCAAAAGACGTTGATCATGTGACGGTTTCTATTGAGTGACTAACCAGACCTGTTAATGTTTGTTTTGATTATTCTGTAGATTCCTTGTGGATCATAGAGCCACAACCACTTTGCTACGGTTTCAGATGGAGTTGCTAGCTCTATGCCCAACCCTCACCCTGTTACCCAGGCTTGGGACCAGCTATGGTGACTATCCAGATGGTCTGCACTAAAGGGCTAAAGGGCTCCAACTGCCATGCTATTTACCAAAATCTGGAGGGAGAAGTGGATTCATGCCTTTCTCAAGGGCCTTAGTGCCAAGTGAACATAAAACAGCCCCGTCCGAAGCTCGAACTCGTTCTGCACTAGGGAGTCCTGTGCCAGTAACTGTCACGCCACTCCACACATCCTTGTTAATGATTGACGTCCATTCTTATGTATTTTTCATGTAGATTATCTGTAGAAGGGAACCTGCTGTAGTGCAATATTTAAAATGCTTATATTGCAAGCTATTATTAGGGAATTCTTTTAATGGATGTTTTGAAATTTTGAAAAATAAAAATAATGAAGATATGGATAGTCCGACATGTTCATTGAATATTAACATCTCATCTCAATGTCTTAGACAAAAAGAACAATGAAATGAGGATAGTCCAAAACGTAATAACAGATCTGGTTAGTCATACAATAGAACCTGTCACATCACCAACATCTTTTGGCAGCATGCTGTGTTGGGGGTGATCAATTAACAAATTTGAAGAAGGGGTGATTATGTATAAGTTACATCTCTCGCCTTTTGTTGAAAGTGATTTCCAGGAGGGGTCAGGCACCCCAGGCTTGCCCTTGGTGACGGGCCTGATACTAGTCCAATAACATGTAGAATAATGGAAAATAACTTTTTTCACAGTTTGCTGAAGAAAGTGTGACAAACTTTTGATAATGTAAAGTAAGTTGCTGGTATATAAGACGGACATTTAACTTTAAAAAAAACTATGCAATATTACACTGCATCAAATGCACAGGTATTATTAGGGGTCTGTCTACCGACTCTCAAAATTGAAAGTTATGGGGCTTGGATGAGTTACAGTCAGCAATAGTCCTCCAAATACCTTTGTAAATTGGTCCACACATCCTTGTTAATGATTGATGTCCATTCTTATGTATTTTGCATGTAGATTATCTGTAGAAGGCACCTGCTATAGTGCAATATTTAACATGCTTATATTGCAAGCTATTACTAGTGATTTTTTTTTTATGGATGTTTTGAAATTTGAAAAAGAAAAATAATGAAGATATGGATAGGCCAAAATGTTCATTGAATATTAACATCTCATCTCAACGTCTTAGACAAATAAGTCTGTCTACTGACTCTCAAAATTGAAAGTTTTGGGGCTTGGATGAGTTACAGTCAGCAATAGTCCTCCAAATACCTTTGTAAATCAGTCATCTTATAGTCCAGCATATACAGTATTCTTTAGTTTATAGAAGTTTATTAATTTTTGACTGATTTCTTTCATCTTATTTCTGTTACTCTTTATTACACTAGTAGTTATAGATGTAATATTATTTGAATTTCTTAGCTGATGCATTGTTAATTACTATGAACTTTTTGTTATATTGTAGGTAGGGTGGATGGCGTATTGGGGATTTTAGAAGCATAGTGTTTCATTAACAGCTACACAAAAATTATTTTGCCAAAACAGAATTCTGACATATTTCAAGGCCAGCAGAAGTCAGCCGATATCTAGCGAAGAATGTGCTTAATTTGACAGACATGTTAATAGAATACATAAACATGATCAGAATTCTATTTTAGTCTGTAAAGAATGAGGTAATATCTCATGGTCTGTCGATGACACTGTTGGAAATATGAACAAAGAAGATAGGCATGTCACATCGTTTTTGTTAAAACACCATCGACGCAAAACTTCATTAGAATTCAGTGCTCGTGTGATGTAATACATAAGCAGGGTTGAGTTGGAGCCAAATCAGCCTCAAAACTAGTAAAAATATAGATGTGAATTTAGAGTAAGGCCCGGATTGTCAAGGGATGCCGGAAACCTTACTGGGACCTGCTGGAGTGATTCCCCTCTACACAGAGTGCTCCCCGCTGGAGGAAGTCGACAAAAGGCAGCGAATGGCTTTGGGATAAGTGTACTGTGATGCACCCATGTGGTGTACCATCAAAATACTGTTCTGGAAACTCTGGTACCTGACAAGACTGCAGTCGTTGGTTCTTGCCTGGGTCTGCCAGATTTTGGGGTCACAGCTGAAAATGGGAAGGTGGGTCATATCGAAAGATAACGAGGCAATGCAAAAAATAGGTGTTATAATAATTCGATTTATTTGCAGTTTTTATAAACTGCCCGATAAAATACGAAGACACAATGCGAATTATTGTTTTCTACATCTACCCCTCGCACCCCCATTCTATCTCTGGTCACATCTCTTCATTGTTCCATTGTCAACTGCCGCCACTCACCGGTGAAACCAGCCAGCATCTACCCTCCTAAAAATTCCCCCCAAAATTCAAAAGTTTCCCTTTGCTCCCACTCCGCCAATCCGCACACAGCAAATCCACATGCCGTCCAAAGCTCTGCCACCCCGGGTGACCTATATTCAGGGAAGACCTTTCTAAGCCAAAATTCCTATAATCACTTTTGCTCTGTTTGTACTACGATGCAAAAATGCTTTATCTCTTACCTACCCCCTACCAAACAGCTCTGCTACACAAGAAGAACTACACACACAGCGATTTTAAATCTTGTCAGTTTTGAGTTGTTTTGACAAATCAAATTCAACAATAGTATTGCTGAGAGTTATAGCTACAAAGAATGTTGAAAAGTTGTAAACAATATCTTCTGCAAATCTCACATTCTTAAAGTACAGATTACTCAGAGTACAAAGTGAGAAAGTAAAATAAACAGAATGATTTTATAATTATGAACTTCGTTTCTTCTCCACATCTGTCATGAAAACCGTTCTTTCCACAAGTCTTTTAACTTGACCAGTTCCTCATCGCTTCACTCATTTGACCAGCAATGAATCAACAACCAAACAATACTCTATAACAGTGGTTTTGAAACTGGGATATGTGGACCCCCTGAGGTCCAACAAATAATGCTTGGGGGTTTGCAGCAGTGTTCCCTCTAAACCTGACATTGTATGTCTTATGGCAGAGAAACAACATCATCCATCGCACAGCTATCTAAAAACATAATTAATAACACAGACCTGTACTATATATTAGAATTCAAATATATGTAATCCATTTAGAATAAATATGATTTTTAAAAGTAAAAAAAATGTTTATTATTGTAGTTCAGTGATTACAGTCTAAAAACTAATTGCTAAAAATAGGGGTCTACAAGAATATTTCTTTTATAGAAAGGGTCCTTGAGTTTTCAAGGTTTCGAAACCACTGCTCTATAACATACAGTTAACAGTGATGGTCTCATACATCACAACACCCAGATAACAAAACCCATATTGGATAGATGGATCAAATGAAACGTGTGTCCACACTACTCCTTTCTTCATCCACTTGCCATGTACCATTTTGACTAGTATTTTTTCATCTTATGATGTTATTTTTTATCACAACTCCCAGATTGTCTTCTATGATTATTAATAATAATCTAATCTAAAAAATTTGAATACTATTAGTTCTAGATGACTTTTGGTAAAGGATTTAATTGGATCTGCTATTTTTAATAGGATTGTTTTTAAAATGAATTTTTAACTTGTTTTCTTCCAGGCAACAGGTCTTCATATAACCTTTTCTATCACAGACAAAGGACTGTTATGATTCGAAAAAGAAAAAGAAATAGGTAAGTAATGGAATTTAGATGTTTTTTTTACCAATTTACTGTTTTTAGAAAGTAATACATTATATAAGCAACTAGCATAGTACCTGTCAAAAGTGATGGGATTATTTACATATGGATTGGCACTTTTGCCAAGGATCAGAGTATCTGTGCTCTCTACCTAGGAACAAAGTGTTGCTTACCGGCCCTCTGTCTGGGATCAGAGTGTAGTATCTGTGCACTCTGCCTAAGATCTGAATGTTGCTTCCTGGCACTTCTGCCTCAGATCAGTGTGTAGTATCTGTAAATTTAAGTTACACACAAAAAAATACATATATATTAGAGTAGAAAAGACAAAGTCAGAGTTGGATACATCTTTATCCACATTGGAGGTTCTGTGTTTGGATTCTGAACTGGTCGGTTTTATCAGCAGGGTAGAATCTTCCGGTGTGTGTGTTTTAGGTGGTGGGCCTATTTATCTTGTGTTTGTGCGTGTGTGTTTGGGATGTTAGTCTCTGCTGTGTGAGGCTAGAGAAAGTTCATGAATGATGGGATTGTTTATC
>VCCN01000920.1:7658575-7672971 GCA_006491835.1 Architeuthis dux
TGGAGAGAGAGAGGACAAATTGTATCTGCTGCACAATTGTCTTGAATATAGATAAAGAAAAAAAGGCAAATATTAAATTTAATATAGTCTATGGAAAAAAGATTAAAGGCAAAATGTTATCTACGCCATTTTATAGCAGGGGGTCGGCAACCATCGTGCTGTTTGCGACTCTTTCTTTCCGTTTCTTAACAGCCGGGAATAAATTCTAAAATGAGAAAGAATATTAGATTAAAAAGAAATTTAGTCTGTGTGTTTACTTTACAGATGTTAGGCCGACAAATGCTTTGATGTTGCGTCTGAAAGGGGTGGGGGTGGTAATCAAAGTCACCCCGCGTCTCCTTTTCGTTTATGACACTAGCCTCGCGTGTGTTCAAGTTCAAAGACGTGCATCAAGTGTTACAACTTTGATTCTCATCTTACACCTTCAGTGATTCGTCCATTAAACTCTTAGGTCAAGGTTGATCCAAAACAACAGCCCAAAGCTGTCTTCGGTCGTGGCCGCCTGTCTGACTGTCCACACGATATCTCCAAAAGTATTCAGTGAATTTCAATGACATTTCGTGGAAGGGTGGGTCATAGGCTAAGGAAGAACTGGTAACATTTTGGAGCGGATCCAGGAATTCCGATTGATAGATATTTATCCGTTTTCTCCCATATGTCGTAATTATATGTCTACACCGCATACAAATGTTAGCATTTAGTCTTTAGACAGTAAGTAATGTACTACAATAATAGGCAGCTTTTGACCTTTAAAAATCTTCTTTTTTATAGATGGATTACATTTATTCCAATATGGTACAGGTCTGTGTCCCATAATTATGTTTTTCGCTAGCTGTGCGATGGATGATTGTTTCTCTGCCACAAGACTCGCAATGTCAGAGTCAGTATTGGACATGTTAATGTGTATGTCATGTTCAACAATAGGTCCGTTTCGTTGTTTATTATGTTGTATACAGCAACTTGGAGAAAGCTCGCTCACAAAGGTAAGAAGGGCTTTTTCTGATAATTCTGGATAAATATTTCTCACTGATAAGGAATAATCAGAAAGAATCCTAATCTTAAATCCATGGTGTTGATTCGGATTTTCAACTGCGGACCAATCAAATTTTCGCCTGCGGACAATCCTAATTTTAAATTCATGGTGTTGAAGGTATGAACAAAATGTACAAAAATGAACAAAAAATAAACAAGATTAAAATGCCTGCAGCTCTCATAATTAGAAATAGAAGTCATTTTACATAAACAAAAAACAGAATAAAATATATTAAAAATACAGGCGGTATATATTTTTTCATCATTTCGTTATATTTAATTATTCATCCTTGTTATAATATTTTTGTATAAGTTTCAGGCGAACCAAGACATAAAAAATAAAAAATATGCATTTCAGAAATTTATAAGATATCGGAATAAATCGATAGAAATGATGAAAAATATTTTTTTTAAATAATATTGAGTGAAAAACATTTTCACAGATCAAAAGCGTGGATGATAATTAATCGAATAAAACCAAAGAATTTCCGAAAAGAAAATTATTTTACTTAATTTTTCTGTTTTTTATTCCAAAAGTAAGAGATCCGTTCCAGCAGTTCCTGGATAGTATTCTAAAAAACGTAAACATAATTAACATCTCCAGGGATATATCTGTAAAATGTGTAAAAAATCAACGAAAGCATGATTATATAAAATAAATCATCAAACTAATAAAAGGTGCGGTAGGAATCATATGAAAAAAAGTGTTCTTCTACAAAATTTGGAAAGGAAAATTATTTTTTTTCTAAATTCGCCCTTCAATAAATAAGTATCGAAAATTTTATTAAAATCGAACATTATGCTGATTTTTGCCAGATTTAAAAATATTTCTCACGTGTTGATTTCACGCTGAAATTTTCGTCCATTTTGTTCATACCTATGGTGTTGATTCAACTGCAGACCCCCTACCATTATCTGAAGAGTTCCCAGGAGCCCGCAGACTACAGTTTCGAAACCACTGCTGTAAACAATGTTGAGTTTGTAAATCGATTAATTCTACTTGAGTCAGCCAGAGCCGAAATATAATTTCAGTTCCTTAAGGATTCCGTCGTGTATCATGTCAATGAGACATTGTTCTTTCGGATAAACAGGTAATGGAATCACGAATACTGTTTGTGCAAGGATACCTTTTCTTAATCAAAACATCTACTTTGGTTAAAAGCTAATGGCAGTTCTTTTTCCACGACGTAACGGCGTAACCTTACTTTTAGTTAGAAAATAACCTATAACTACGTTTTGTAAAGAAGTTTTTTAACGCCAACGTAAACGATGCCTAACTCATTAAGGTACTTACGAATCAAAAGATATATTCATATCCTTTTTTATATCCCATAACTGTGCAGGGTTGTTGGCGAACCACATTTGATTTCATCAATGTGTCATGGGCGAGATAGCCTGACGGAGCTCATCTCTTCAGCTGGTTTGTAATCAGAGTTGTCCCTCTCCTAGTCTAGTTGCTAACCATAGCTAGATATGCCATTCTGCTCTACTATTTACCCATAGCTGGCGGGTGGCTTCCTGCCTTTCCCAAGAGCATTATTATAAAGTTCAACCACTCTGCATCTCCTTACACTCATATTCTACCATTAATAAAATGTGGGTTTCTCTCTTTATGTATTCAGTTGTTTGAAGAGTAAATTGCGTCTTTTGCGTCATTTATTTTCAAGGTGTAACATTTGTTTCTTTGTCTGAAGTTGTGTAATTAAAAACCGCAAAGTGGGCAGTACATAAAAAATCCCGTTTGCTTTTTTCCCCCACTCGTTATTAACGACACATTTCGTTGCTGTCTGGACCGTGAACACGATTGGAACTAAAAAAAAAAGAAAAAATAGACTATTTTATCTGTGCAAATACGTAAAATCTAATTATGATGGTAAATAGTGGAGAAAGAACGGCTTTTTATCTTAATTGTATTGTTAGGTGGTGCGAGTAGCCTAACAGTTAATGACACAGAGAATGTAATCCCTGAACCGAGTTAGATTAGTTTGCATCAAGCCGCCAGTCTTGCTTTTTCTCCAAGTCCAGGATTTTCCTCCCGCGGACTTTCCTTCCGCGGACCCGTGGCTATACAACATCTGAATCTTATTTTTTTATAAACGTACAAGCGTTAAGAAAGTGATTACTTATTAGTTAATACCCGTGAAAACATTCAAGGATACATTTGAATTTCTATGGGATGATTGTTTGTTTAGAAAAGAAACTATTGAACGCATCTCAGTGGAAAAGTCTATCGTTTATTTCAAACGATAAACTTTTGGTGGGTAGGGGATATTCTCATCTGCAAAACAGTTACTTATGAGAAGAACTGTCCATTGTTATTGACAGAGAAACAAACAGAAAATCTAAAACTTCAAATATAACAACACTGGAAAGCAAATGATATTTTATGGATATTTCATAAAATTAAATAGGGATGGGGTGCACTCGATCCATTGTCAAACAGGGATACAACATGAATAGATAGACAGAAATTCATTTAATCATATTTCAGTCTATGGCTTCTTTTAAATCTGCCAGTAGCCCCTAGGGGGCCATATGACTACCATTGAGAATGACTGATACAGAAGGATTAGTTGAATAATGCGGTTTTGATTAGACTGGGTTTTGATGTAGTACGTTTATGGCATTGCTGTACAAATTAATGTAACTAAGTATAAACTGAAAAGAATCTTGGGCCCACACACATTCCGGGCAGACCTGCGTAGCCCCTCCTAAAACCTTAACTCTTTAGATATCAAAACAACCTTTGTATATGTTAAACTATACCTAATTACAAGATATTTTCAGTTGCAATTTTTAAAAATTCTTTTGTTTATGGGGGCAAAACCCCCTCTGATGAAGTGATCATATATGGTGCCTCGCCCAAAAAATGACTAAAAATGGAAAATATAAAAAAATTAAAAATTAAACTAGAAAGTTAAATAAAACATAGAATTAAAGAATAACATTCAATATAATGAATAGATACACAAAAATTGATATTGACAAAACAAATAACACCTCCGGGTTGATTTTAAAATTGTATTGTGCGGGCCAAAAACAGGTTAATTTTAATAGTTTCTGTCTTTGTTCAAGCTCAAGTGTACTTTGCAAAGCTTGCAGACCACATTGGTGCGGATTATGTTGTCTTTGTGGCTACAATATTTGCATGTGGCTGACGGGTCCTCAGATGATCATATATAGTCACTTTAAATTAATTTTTCTCAAAACTGAGAATCCATGTGCTCACTTTTGACGATAGTAGATCGCACGTCAAATCGGTTTTAATAGAACCACCTCCATTAAAACCGTTTTTCTTTAATTTTCTCAAAACTGACAAATTTCCGGGACGTTTGAAGGTATAATGAATTGAAAGCACATAAAAGAAAAAGAAAAAAAGAAATTTAAATTTTCTCCGTCGGAGTTAGTTCTTGGTCCACCAATTCCATTTTTCAGGGCTTCTAACTACTGAGCTATTGAAGTTTCCACTTCCAAAGATAAATTATGTTTTTAAATAAAAGCTCACAAATTAGGGCGACACTGGTTTATACAGTGTTGCGTAAAAAGATGTCTCTTTTTGCAGTTTGGCCGGACATAGTAATTTGGACCCTAAATGGAACTCGGAGATCAGTGCCACTTATCCTATGTTAATCACAAAACCCTTATAAACAATTTTGTAGACCCGAGGGTGCAGCCGTGTCGGAGTCTATAGAACATATACATGCAAGCAAGCATTCGCCGTCTTTATAGTGTTAGATATATTGTGTCCCGACGTTTCGCATTCAAACTCTTGGATTTTACCTGGGCTTGAACACTAACTGGAAAGTATGCAACTATCAAAACCACAATACTAGCTCGAGACGCAATAACTTTTACCAATGTGATGCAGACCAGCCATTCCAAACCTATTATTGGCCACGGCCCCCTTGAAAGCTCTTCTCAGGTACCAGGTCCATTGTCAAACAGGGATACAACATGAATAGATAGACAGAAATTCATTTAATCATATTTCAGTCTATGGCTTCTTTTAAATCTGCCAGTAGCCCCTAGGGGGCCATATGACTACCGTTGAGAATGACTGATACAGAAGGATTAGTTGAATAATACGGTTCTGATTAGACCGGGTTTTGATGTAGTACGTGTATGGCATTGCTGTACAAATTAATGTAACTAAGTATAAACTGAGAAACAACTTGAAAAGTAAGGTTTTGAATAGTATGGAAAGTTTTGGAACGAATTAACCGCGCTAATCAAGGTATACCTAATTTTTAATTAATTGACTATAAAAACCTAAGGATACACTCCATGCATTTTCTTTCTAATTTATGAAGCGTACAGTTTAGACGAGACGAAGAAGCCATTAATCGTCACACCCTAAATGTATCGTCTGCGTAACACTCGTCTCTTGATCAAAGCCAAAAGTCGTCTTTGATGCTGGTTATTTTAAATGTCTTTCTTTTTCTTTGACTGGTGTACTAATCAAATTTTGTGAAACTAATTACTCAAAATGAATAGAGCTTCTAGTTGACGAAACAGATTATATTTTCAAAGGTGTTTAATCAGTATTTTAAAGTAATGGTGTCTTTCCCCTACAAAGATGCCAACACTTGATAAAAAGTTGAAACTTCTGAAATGTTTGGAGTTAATGGAAGTAATCACTTTAGTAAAAGAAAAATATATACGTCAACACTTGCTTAAAAGCTGCCTTTAAGATCAATGTTATGTCACTTCCTATCAGGTTTGTGCAAAAATAATTGCGGTTTTTGTTATTGTAAACTTTGATGCTTATTTTGGAATAAACTATTACTTAACTATGTTCATGGAATATACTGATTTAAAGCGTGAAATTCGCTGTATTTATTTAAGCTGAACGTTTTCCGTTCATTATTTATTCTGGTGTATTTGAGGCTGTTAAATCAAAGATGGAAAAAAAGCAAATTCGAGCAATTTTGTTGTATTTCAAAATGGGACGTAAAGCAGCGGAAACTGCTCGCATTATCAACCAAGTATTTGGCCAGAGGACCGTCAATGAACGCACATCACGACATTGATTCCAACAATTTCGAAATAGAGGCGAGAGCCTTGAAGATGGGGAGGGGGGGCTGCTAAAACGTTGATGGTGAAAGAGCGCAATTATATTTGTACCAACCTAATATTTAATAAGTCATATATTTTAATTATTTGCCTATCCCTCTTATTTTTATGAAGAACGGTAAATTAGGGAATTATAACCCTGGAGTTATCTCCCTTAGATATACTTTTTTGTTAATTGATAGAGTATTGCACTAACAAAGATCTCGCCACGATGTGCCGTTTCTGCTGTGTTACGGTAACACACCCAGCCACCAGGAAAACAGACATCGGATCATTATATCATAATTTTACTGTGCTTTCGTTTAACTAACACGAAAAACATTAATAGCAACGGTTTTGACATGGCTCATCTGGTAAAGCCGTTTGTTTATCGAAGATAACTATAGGCACATAATAAGGTCAGTTTGGTCAGGCACAAGGTCATATGATGGAGAAATAGTTGTAGAAAGATTGTGTTGTGCCAATCTATCACGTTTAGAGAGACTGCCAGCCTTGGAAAATAGCAATCGAAATCTGGTTGGAAATACACAACTAATCGTCTACTCTCTCTCTCTCTCTCTCTCCTCTCTCTCTCTCTCTCTCTCTCTCTTAGGAACATATATTTGCTCGGCACCGATTTGACTCGGTTGCGAAATCAGGCATCTACCAACTGCGGAATGTTCACGTCCTGTGGTTTAACATTAGGTAAACTTTACTGTCGGAACATACCCGCAAAGAGATGGCAGACAGGTGACCAACGTCTTTTGGCAGCATGCCGTGCTGGGGGGTGATCAATTAGAAAGTTTGAAAAAAGTCTAATCAATGAATAAGTTACTTCTCTTGCCTTTTGTTGGGCACTGATCACTAAAAAGAAATTTAAGGAGGGAGGGGTTCAAAAAGCAATAAAACTTTTCTAGACATAATAAGGAGTGAATGTTGAAATGTTCAGCCCTCTAGCTCCATTGGTAAGGCACGTACAGTACCTGTCATAAGTATTTGAACAGACAACCAGTTTGCTTCTAATCGCCTGGTTTTGAGAGTTAAAAACAGGAACATTACGCAAGAAGAACCACCTTTTTTGCAATCAACATACAAGGAATGCTTTTAGTCATGTTTTGTAGTTCTGAAAGCTAAATCTCTTGAAAATGTTTTTTTTTATAGAATTAATTTGTTAAATTAAAAAAAAGCAAGTTTTTTATTTCTATCCTTCTTGTTCAGAATTTTTAAGGAGATTAAAAAAGTGAACTCACATTGCTATATGGAAGAGTTACCAAACTAGTAAGTTAATTTTGACCCCTCCCTCTGCTCAAAATCCATAATGGCCCCTGCAACCTCAGAAAATAAAAACAGATTTCGTGCTTGTTCAAATAATTATGAGCAATACTTTTTTTATGTATGAATTATCATTGATAAAAAACACAAAATATGACTAAATGCATGCCTTGTTATGTTGATTGCAAAAGATTTGGTTCTTCTTGCGTAATGTTCCTGTTTTTAACTCTCAAAACCAGGCGATTAGAAGCAAAGTGGTTGTCTGTTCAAATACTTATGACAGGTACTGTATATGCAAAGATAGACATCCATCCATCCAGCCATCCAGCCCAACTTGAAAGCTCAAGAAACTTATGCAGACAGTTTTGGTGATAGTTTTGGTGATAGTTTTGGCCGACAGTTACTAACAATAAAACAGTGTTTTTTTAGCGGAGAGTTGGTGTGCAATCAGGCTTCTTTTGTCGGTTGGTATCGGCTTGTTGTCAGTGCAGAGCGTTTCTGCCTTAATCGATTATTCTTCTACCTCACATTTAGTTAACATTTACTTTGCAAAAGCTTAGCAAAAGGCCCAAATAGAGAGAAACAGGAGTGTCTTCTAAGAAGGGAGGACTGGCTTGCCTACCTGCCTTGAAAATCCTCATTCGAAACGCAACTGTCCCAACCAGGAGACAGGCCCAAACAATTCCCAGCTTAGTCTGGTAGAAAAGCACCCGGTGAGGCTCAAATTCAATACACAAGCTTGATAATGCTTGCACTACGGTAGGCGCTCGTTTCCTCACTTTTTCTCATCGCCAAGCGCCAATATCATTTCATACTCATGCTTCTGCAAAAGACAACAATAAGTCTGTAGCCTAATGGTGAAAAACATAACATTAATCTTTCAACTTAATCTTGCCAATGCTCTTAATTCAACTACTTGCCCTGCTACGTAGTGCTGATCGAACTTTATCACATAGATTTATTATTATACAGTGAATATTTCAGATCAAGATTTAGCTAACAACTACTTGTCCTGCTACAGACTTATTGATGCACATTGGCTGGTTTATGCACAATTTGATTCGTCTTTTCAAATTTTGATCTTTATCTATATTTGCCCTACTCAGGCGAAGCGTACTGGCGAAGCGTACAGGCGAAGAGGCGAAACGTTAGTAACCCTGAGACACCTGCTGAAGATGGTGTGTTTTCTTTTTTTACACCATCAAGAAGAGGAACGTGTTGCACTGTGTATTGAGTAGTTTCTTTTTTCTTCTTTTTTTTAAAAAAATTCTTGTAGCATAGCATCTCTGATGTTTTTCTTACCCTACAATTAAAATAGCTGTGTTAGTGATTCTCACACACAAAGAGAGTCAAAGGGGGAGCAGACGAAAGGAGAGAGGAAATCTTCGAATCCACTGCGATCATAAAAAGGGTTCCTTTTTGATGAATGGAGAAAGGATAATTTATTGGCTTGATGCTGCTTAGCGAATCACTTATGGGTCGTCAGGTTAGAAGTAATATCAATAAATTGGCTGGGATGCACCAAGCATAAGCCAAGCCAATTTTACGCCCGTTTACTTTTGTAAGCTATAACAATTGTTCATACTGTCATAAATATGCCTTTTCTATATTCCCGAAGTTTATTTTAACATGGAGCGGTGGTCCGATCATTACGTAACAGACTTTTGCTTCGTTTACTAAATAGGTCCATGGCAAATGACGTGATTTATTCAGTGAAGTGATTTTCTCCCTACGTAATGCTGATCGAACTTTATTCACTTATCTAAAAGAAGGAAAGCAATTCTTAGCATTTGATCTTCTTTTTATGAAGGCGATTGGACAGACGTTCTGTTGAGATTGGTTATGGCCGTTCATTGAATGGACAAGCAAAGAATATTTTGAAAGCAAATAATAAATCACAGCAAAAACGAAGCTAATCCAATTAGATCTAATGGATGGGAAGCGGTGTTTACTAGTGAAGTATTTGAAAATGCAGCGTCGATTTAGTTCATTATATACAATGTGCCACAACATTTTAATCTCAGGCAAAAGAATGCTAATTAATTTATTGTTCTAATCATTTAATTAATTATGCGTGCATTTGGCCTTATCTTGAGGTTACCGTAACAAAATTGTTTTGAAAAACGGTTAAAATTAACTATTTACATCAGAGATATCAATCGGTTATTTGAAAGGTTCTGCAAAATTTTTAACTCGTCGCTAATGTTATTGTTTTATTGGAAATGTTATTGAATTTTTGTAGAAAAATGTTATTGTTAATATTTTGTTGAACCACCATTATTGTTAATTACTTGAAAAATCCGATTTGGCAGGCTTTGAACCAAACAACCGATGGAATTCATCAGGCACTTCATTGTCTGCTGAAGGCTGCTAAGATGACAGTTTTGAGTTCCTGCACCGTATTAAAGTGCCCCTCCCCACTTCAAAGAACTTCCTTGCCAACCATCCCCATTCAATGATATTGAGACCGGGGCTGTTGGCCGGCTGGACCTTGCTCTTGGAGTAATCGTTGGTGACTCTTGCAGCATAAATAGAAGCATTACCATGCTGAAACATGAACTGTGGGCCACCAATCCTAACACCTTCATCAACTAAATTCGCCTTTCTTAGCAGATCCACGTATCCTGCCGCGTTTAGATGACTGTCAACAAACTGGGGTAACATATTCCCGCTATATCCTACAGGTGCCCAAATCGTGAGCACACCACTTCCAATAGAATGCTTTGAAAAGGTCCCCTTTGGTAAGCGTGGGCCATTCCAGTAATACTGAAGGCCGTCTGACAGGTTCTGTTTTTAACAACAGAACTGATGAATTGAATTTTTAACACTTTATATAACATCAATTGTCAACGAGTTTAAAGTTTAGTTGTAATGCACATTTTCAATCATTAAAATTCAGTTAAAACTGCTCAACTCATGAGCACTGCTCAACCTTTTTACTATTGGATAGAGCTTTTTAAATGACCAACCCCAAACATCTAGAACGTAATGGGTTATTCAAGATCATAAAGAAGGTATCCAACCTTTTTAACTTTGGTTTACAGTTTTGTGGTGCGCTCTATATATACTAGCAAAGAACCTGTCAAAACCGACGGGTTTATTTACGTATGGTACTACTACCGCGAATCAGAGTGCCTGTGCACTCTGCCAGGTGTCCGGGCGTGGCACAAGCCAAGAAATGGTTTGAGTGTATTGGGTGTACTAACTGGCAGGTTGTGCGATTGAATCTGGCATCGGGCAGGTTCGCGCACACTCCCGGACAGACCTGTGCAGGTCCGCACGCAGCCGTGGACAGGTCGATGTAGTCCGCGCAGCTTTTCGTGTGACCGTTATTGAAATATTTGAAAGCGGAAGTTTGGGTTTAAGATACCGATAATATGGAATTTATAAAATAAAATTTCTTTCAACCCTAAACGATATTTCGCAATCCTTCGTTTTGTGAATCCAAAAAATCTAACCGAAATCGACTATGGGTGCACAAATGGACAAAAATAAAGTGACGTAACTGAAACCATACAAATGACTAATTGCATTAAATACCTATTGTAAATTGTGAAGTTCCATGCACTCACTGATTCGATGTTAAAAAAACATATAACCTTTTTAACCGTTTTTAACCTCGAGTGAGCGTGTGTGTGGAAAATTCATGAAAGAACAACAGAAGTTAATACATATTGTTATTGCTTTGAATATCACCTGGTGTAACGAATAGATTTTGCCCTTTTGTGCATCCGTAGTCGATTTCGACAGTGGTTAAAACAGCATTCACAAAACGAAGGATTGCCCGATATTTTCTTTTCAAATAAGGAAGTAACCGAAAGGAATTAATGGAAGTAACCGAATACTTCGAAGGTGTACTTCCGTATGACGGACGGAAAGTAACTGCCCACTTTAGCAATGTAGTTACAATGTAAATACAACCCGCTTCTAAAGGTTTTAAAATAATTTTGCTGAAAACTGACAAATTTCCGGAGGAAACGAAAGTGTTATGGATTGAAAGCAGAAACAATGACTTGCGAAAATTATTATCTATTTTGTTCAAACAAAATGAATTTTTCAGAAAATTAGTCTCACTGGAAACTTTTCTACACAGTAATTTTTCTCAAAAAATAAAATTGTTCGAACGAAATAAAGATCAGATTCAGTATTTAGAGAAATATTACATTTTTTAATTTATGCCTAAATACGGTTATTTGAAAAGATTAAAAAATACCACTTTAGAGCCAGATGTCTGAAAAAACTTAAGGTCAAATTCAGTCAAAACAGATCTGTTTACATAATAAGACTACTATTACAGTTCAAGACTGACGATGGATGTTGACTGCTGATAAAACAACCGCAAGAAGTTGGCATGAATGCAACAAACCTTAGACACAAAAAGGAACCGATTTAGCATAAACTTACATTGCAAATTGAATCCCCACTAAAACCTATTTACGGAAGGTTTCAAAAAACAAAAACCTTTTTTCTAGACATAATAAAGAGTAAATGTTTAAATGTTCAGTTTTCTAGCTCCAGTGGGTTTGCCTGTACGCACGACACCTATATGGATAGATAGATAGCCAGCCAACCAACCAGCCAGCCAGACCCACTTAAAAACTGAAGAAACCTATGTTGACAGTTTTGGTGACAGTTTTGGTTGACAGTTTCTAACACCGAAAGAATAAAGACTCCAAAATAAGGAGAATTCCTATCGCACTGATGTTGAAAAAGATTGGAGGAAAATGCCGCTTGTCTAAGGTATCATTCTTATAAATCTCTATCTTCCTCTGGAATCTGAGAAGAGCTTTTAAAGGTGCCGTGGCCCCCCAAAAAGACTGAGAATTTATCTATCCCCCTATCAATCTATTACTCTCTCTTTCACTTTTTCTTCTATCTATATATGTATCTATCTATCTATCTATCTATCTATCTATCTATCTATCTATCTGTTTATTCCTATCTATCTATCTATCTATCTATCTATCTATCTATCTATCTATCTGTTTATTCCTATCTATCTATCTATCTATCTATCTATCTGTATTCATATCTATCTATCTATCTATCTATCTATCTTTCTATCTATCTATCTATATATGTATCTATCTATCTTCCCTCTCTTTCCCTCTCTGTTCCTTTTCTCTTTCTCTCTCTCTCTCTCTCTTTCCATCTTTCCCTTTGTCGCTTTCTTCCTTTCCCCCGCCCTCTCTTACCTCTCCTCTTCCTATTTCCCAATCTCTCTCTTTATCTTTCCTCCTCTTTTTCCTTCTCTCCCTCTATCTCCCCCTCTTTTTCTCTTTCCGTTTTTCTCTCTGCTATCTCCTCTCTCCCTCATCTCTTTTCCTCTCTCCCTTTGTCGTTTTTACACATTCCCCTCTCCCTCTTGCCCTTTTGTGTCACTCTTTTCTTCTCTCACTTTCTCTTACCTTCTCTCTCTATCTTCCCCCTCTCCTCTCACTTTCCCTCTATCTATTTCCCTCTCCTCTTTCCCTTTTTTCTTTCCTTAATTATCTTTTCTTCTCTCTCTCTCTTTCGCACTTTCTATTTCTTTCTCCCTCCTATCTCTCTTTCCTTCTTTCTCCCATCTCTCTCTTGTCCGCTTTCTAACTTCCCCCCCTCTCTCTCTCTCTCTCTCACTCTCTCTCTCACACACACACACACACCCATGTATAAATCCACGTGTTTTCCAAAATGTTACCTCAGTCGGAATCTAATCAGAAGACTTTTCACCTCTTCCTCTCCTCTCTCATTCACTCTCTCCCTCTCATTCAATCTCTCTCTCTTTCTCTTCTCTCTGTAACACACATACACACACACACACACACACACACATGTATAAATCCACGTGTTTTCCAAAATATTACCTCAGTTGGAATCTAATCAAATGATCCGAAACCCAAGAAACTTTATTCTTTGCTAACAATGTTTTCGGTTGGAAGATCTGAAAAGTTCAGTCCAGTGCTGCGTCTTCACGAACAAACAAAACTGTCATTGCCACGACTTATTCTTGTTTCTTTCTATGTTTGCCTTTTTTTTCTTTACACAAACCTGTTTGGTAATTGTGTTTACTTGACGGATATTTCAGATCTTAAGAAACTACTGTCCAAACAACACCGGTCGGCTCTTATGTCCACCACCGAAAGAAAACAAAAGAAATTGCAGGACAAATGCTTTAAAAAAAGAGACCCGAACTACAAAACTGCGTCAATTATTTTTGGTCACGATTTCAACCGCTTCATTCGTGTATCATGACAATTTATAAAAATGTTGTTAAAAAACCGTCAACCAAAACTGTCAACATCAACATAGTCAACATCAACATAGGTTTCTTAAGTTTTTAAGTGGGTCTGGCTGGCTGGCTATTTATGTATGTGTCGAACGTATAGGCCGCACCAATAGTGCTAGAAGGCTGAAAACTTTAACATTTACTCATTATGATTTCCCAGAGGGAATTGGCTCGCTGCGATTTCTGCCTACTCCCAAATAGATTTCAGCCCGTGGACGAGATCAAGGAGAACGCAACTGATGATAACTCCGAAACACAATACAGGGATGCTGGGATAAGTGCGTGGGGTCCCAATGGGAATACTTTGAAGGGGACTAAGGCGCCATTCACCAAGATAGACTAATTTCTTCGTTAATATTAAACGGTTGGATTCTTTCCGGACAAACTTTGTATCTCTACAATAGTTGTCTCAAGTAAATATTTACTAAGCCTCACCTAAGTCTTGCACTAGACCACAAGATCGAACTCGCAAGAAAGAGTTTACAAGATTTGTTGACTAGCTGTTGCTCTACGACAGGCGTCATGTTCATTCTTAAGTAATATATAGTTATTCGTCATGCTTTGTTTAGTCTGGCACAAGGCCACTGCTAGTGAGGGGTGGCGAATCTTTTTGAGAGCGCGTGCCAACATTGGCGATAATCTTCTAAACAAAAATCTCCTCACGTGCACATGGGAATTTTTGAAGATTACCATCTGTTTATATTTGTATTGTAGAAAATACATTATTGACAAAGAGAACAAAATGATTGAAAGCATTCTTAAAGAAATCTGT
>VCCN01000920.1:7744515-7761907 GCA_006491835.1 Architeuthis dux
CTGCCCAATAAAAGGCGAGAGAAGTAATTTATTCATTGATCATTTATTTCTCTATTTTTCTCAATTTTCTCTATTCTTTAATTGATCTCCCCCAACACGGCATGCTGTCAAAGGACATTGGTCACATGACGGTTTCTGTTGTGTGACTAACCTGACCCATTTCTGTTATTCATTTGATTTCGTTGAGTAACGACGCAAAGGTACACCTCTTTTAATCCGGACAAAATTACAGGTCTGGTTGGTCACTCAATAGAAACCGTCATGTGACCAACGTGCTTTGGCCGCACGCCGCGTTGGGGGTGATCAATTAAAGAATTGGAAAAAGCGGTGATCAATGAATACGTTACTTCTCTCACATTTTGTTGGGCAGTGATCACTAAAAAGTCTGAATTTTCTTTAAAAACAAGCGAACACAAACTAAGTGATCAATTTAGCATAAACTTACACTGCAAACTGAACCCCTCTAAAAATGGGTGGAGGAATTTAAGAAATCAAAAAAAGGGTTTTTTTTCTAGACATAATAAGGAGTAAATGTTGAAATTTTCAGCCTTCCAGCTCCATTGGTACGACCTGTATGCGTGATACATATATACATATAGTCAGCCAGACTAGCTTAAAAACTGAAGAAACCTATATTGATGTTGACAGTTTTGGTTGACGGTTTTTAACATAGCCACTAGCACTGATCGGTCAAATCAGTCCTTATGATGCGATGCATTTTTTTACGGTTAAATCGTCCAACTTTGCCCAATTCTATCATCGTAGATTTTGATTATATCTTTGTCTTATTCACCGCTTCGTCTTATTCGCTCTGTCTCGATAGACCTACTGAGCTATCGAACTACTTCTGTTCTCATTTATTGATTTTTACGATAGGAGTTGCCTCACTTAAGAAAGATGTTTTTCATTGCTGTGTTACTCGAACTATCTGATCTCGCGAACCGGCAAGGTTGTTTTTTTTTCAATGTTTCAGGGACTGGTAACATATCTGTGCCAAAATATTATTTGTACATGATCAGTGAAATATTAATTGAACATTCGTAGTAATACACCAACTTTTGCTCGGACAATCTAATCTCTTCTTCCCATCTGTAACGTTGACGCAACATGTTGGCCGATTCATTCTACAGCCTTCTCCAGGTGTAGTATGTGTGTTGTATAGCTGGGTGAATGTCCTTGGATAGAAAGGAAACTCGAAGATGTGCTTGTATAAATATCTGTACATATTTTTATTTCATAGTATACACAGCATACACTTCGTTGGCCGGTGGATGAAGAGTGGGAGAGAGATGATGAATGCCGAGAGACCGTTCCCAACAGGGGAACTTGGTCTTAGGTCTTCCCAGCCCTAGGCGGTCTGCCCCCTGGCTGCTTGGGTCCTCTCTGAATTTTCTGACTTTGAGTGCCGAGATTTCTGTTCGCTGTTCGGGTCTGCTTTATAGGTTTCTCGAACGCATACGCAGGTGTCATTCACATCCAGTTTGTTGGACACCTACGCAATATACCTATTTCCTAAGGTGACCGGGGTCACTTACATTTCCGCACAGGTGTCTGACCCCGGAATAACCTTTTCGTGACAGGATATCATAACATGTGATATCCACAAGGAAAGAGAGATGTGTCAACATTGACGATAGGGAGAAGAGATTAGATTTTCCAAAAAAAAGTTAATCACTCTCCACAAAGTTATAGACAATTCGTAGTATGTTATTCTTTATCGGAGAAATATAATGAACTAGCATTCCAAGGAAAATTATGAATCACCGCCACCCATATATGCTGTATTGGGGGTGATCAATTAAAAAGTTGGGAAAAGGGGTGATCAATGAATAAGTAACTTCTCTCATCTTTTGGTGGGCTGTGATCACTAAAAAAGGTCGGATGTTCAGAAAACAAGTGGGCACTAACTAGGGACCAATTTAGCATAAACTTACATTGCATATTGAACGCCCCCCCCCCGACTAAAAACTTATTTTAGAGGGGAATATTTAAAAAAAACAACATTTTCCCTACTCATTGAGGGGAGTGTGTGTGCAAAATTTCAGGTTTCTATCATTCACACGTTCCGATTTTAGGCACGAATATAGTGCGGCTCTCTTACGTCGACAGTATGAAATCAAATTATCCTACATGGAGAGGCCAACCAAGTGTAGGATAAAGGACTCCTGTCTATCATGTGATCTTCGTTAGTTCAGTGGTAGAACGGCACCGCGTATAGGTGGCTTCCAAGGTGGTCGCGGGTTCGATCCCCGCACGAAGTTCGTTTCTTTATTCACATTTACGATTTGGGACGCTCGTTTAGTAGTCGCTCACACCGACTCCGGGCAAATATAGGCTCTCACTAATAAGTGTCATTATAATTATCATATTCTGTCGATTGGATATACAATTATCCATAATTTGATTTCATATATATATATATATAGTATTTATTTTGGGTAACATCTTGGCAACCAGGTTAAATCATATCTAAAAACCAACCGGATTAAAAAGGTTGTTGCCAGTTTTTCTATGAAATTTAAGGGTGGCCATTTTGAAATTAAAAATGGACAACTGTGAATGTACAATTCTTTCAATTATGACTAAATTATTGTTCATGGATCCGTCCCGGAATCTAATCACTTCTTTCGTATCATATTTACCACCCTTTCACAAAAATTCATTCGAATTGATCGAGAACCTTTGGAGATATCGCGTGAACAGACAGGAGCAAATACAGAAATGTATGAAACAAAACAACGAAAATTAGGACACCATCTGCTACAGCTGGACCAAATATGGCACTTTCTTCAAAATTTGAACAATTTTCTCTCTTAGCAACTGGACTAAATCTCTTTGTGTGTCTGTTCTTACTCTGCCATCAATATAAGGAACCGTCAACGAAAACACTAAACTGTCAACATAGGTTTCTTCAGTTTTTAAGTTGGTCTGGTTGGTTGACTGTGTATCTACGTATCGCACGTACAGGCCGCACCAATGTAGCTAGAGAGTTGACAATTTAAACAGTTACTCTTTATGATGTCTAAATATTTGCAATGTAAGTTTATACTAAATCGATCCCTTAGTTTGTGTCTGGCTGAATTCAGACTTTTTTTTAGTGATCACTGCTCAACAAAAGGCGAGAGAATTTATACTTTTTCATTGATCACTCCTTTTTCCAATTTTTTTAGTTGATCACCCCCAACACGACATGCATCCAAAAGACGTGTCGGTTTCTATTGAGTGACTAACCAGACGTGTTCGATTTGTATTTTTATTGATATGGCCATGTATTTCGATAACTATAGAGAGCTTGATTTGGACATAGGTGGATGCATCGACGAAGATAAGTAAGTTGATAAAAATAGAATTGTAGATAAATAAAACGATAAAACAAATATGTCCCTTGATGAAAATTGATCAGTATCCAGTTAAATGTAAATGTTATGACAGATATCAATGGTTTGCTATCTTGATAAGTATTTGTTATCATCCGTTTTAAGACCCGTTGTTGGGCATAGACAGGACTGGCGCTACCTGTTAGGCTAAACTAGGCAGACGCTAGGGCGCAGACCTCAGAGGGGTGCAGGGGGGAAATTCAAAAGAAGATCAAGCAACCAGTGGCACAAATTTAAGGTCTCGCATAGAGCGCATGAAATCCTCGCATCCGGCCCTGGACATAGGGGTTTTCCAAGTAAGTGTAAGACATGGGGGTGATGAGCCATGACTCTGCCAGCCTGCCCCGTGACGTGTTGGAAGTGGGAAGAGACTAATTTCATGCCTTTCCAAAAGTGCGAAAAGAACACAAAAATGTCTCAGCCGGAGTTTGAATTTGGTTCATCGAACCCATTCTTTGTGCGCTTGGCCGCTCGCACTTCCCTTACTAAATATATAGAGACAGGTCTGGTTATCCCAATGGTTCCCAACCGGGGGGTTAGTCCCAGGGGAGAATAATGCTATTAGGTAAAAATAAAAGTCCCGTCTAGAGATAGGGGTTTCTGCACTTCTATCTATCAAGTCCAAGGCTTGAAATAAGCTCCAAGTTGAGAATGATTCAAGATGTGCTCTCTCACTGATAGACCCAAGAATCGAAGAACTAGTAGGAAAAGAAACAAGAACAGAGATCACATTGATGTGTATATCAGTTACGATAGCAGAATTCTTATTTTCTTGTAATAAATTTGGAATTTCACATGATGTGTTCTAATTATTTTCGTTTGCTTTCTTTGAGTAACAAATACACAGCAGCAGCTGTACAATTATAAAATTAAATTAATTCTTAGTATGAAGCTGTCTAATTATACGTAAAATAAAGTTATTATTTGAAATTAAACTTCGTTGCAACTTAATAAATAGAAGGCGTGGGTTACTAGTAACCTTATTGACAAAAGTGGGCAATGACTCGAAAAGGTTGGGAACCTCTGGGTTAGTCACTCAAGATCCGTCACGTGACTAATATATTTTGTCAGCGTGCCAAGTTGGGAGGATGATCAATTTAAAAATTCAGTAAATGAAGTGATCAATGAATAATTTACTTCTCTCACCTTTTGTTGGATGGTGATCACTAAAACACCAAGCCTGAATGCTTCCAGACACAAACTGAGGGACCAATTTAGCATAACATAAACTTACGTTGCAAATTGAACCCTCAACTAAAAACCAATTATGAGACGAATTTTCACAAATAAAAACCTTTTTTTCTATACATAATAAGGAGTAAATCTTTAGATTTCAGCATCTAGCTCCATTGGTGCGGCCTGTACACGCGATACATACTTACATACATACATACATACATACATACATACATACATACATACATACATAGCCAGCCAGACCAGCTTAAAAACTGATGAAACCTGTTGACAGTTTTGGTTGACGGTTTCTAATATATTTTAGAATATTTTTTTTGGTATTTCTTTTCATATTGAGATTTTGATTCTGAATTCTTAAAGAAATCTAAATTATGAAGGAAAGGGTAAAAAAGATGAAGCTTCCTTCTTACATTTCAAGCTGATTGGTCACCGTATTCAGTATTGATTTTTTTGTCACTAATTAATCATTTATTATTGATCCTGTTATTATCGATTCGGTTCATCGCCTTTGATCTCTTAATTGACTTTGTTCCGTTCCAGTGATAAGCGCTCAGAAACAAGTGAAAGTTATGGGTTAATTTATTGTTATAGATCTTTTTCGTTTCTATGTTACATTGTTAGAGACAACCAAAACTGTCAACTGTAAAAATAGGTTTGTTCAGCTTTTGAGTTGGTGCAACTGACTGGCTATGTATGTATGTATCACGCGTTCAGGCCGAACCAATGGAGCTAGAGGGATGAAATTTTCAATATTTACTCCTTATTATGTCTAGAAAAAACGATTTTGTTTATTTTTAATTCCCCCACACCCTAAATCATTTTTAGTGGGGTATCAATTTACAATGTAGGTTTATGCTAAATTGATTCCTTAGTTTTTGTCCGCTTGTTATTTTTGTTGAGAATTCAGACGTTTTTAGGGATCACTGCCCAACAAAGGGTGAGAGAAGTAACTTATTCATTGATCATCCCTTTTTCCAATTTTTAATTCATCACCCCCAACATGGCATGCTGCCAAAAGTCGTCGGCCACAAGACTAACAAGACCTGTTTTTTTCCTCTTTCCTATCCATCTCTTTCATGTTAAATTAATAATGTTGTGAGTACAGGCCGCACCAATGGAGCTAGAGGGATGAAATTTTCAATATTTACTCCTTATTACGTCTAGAAAAAAACGGTTTTCATTGATCACCGCTTTTTTCAATTTGTTAATTGATCACCCCCAACACGGCATGCTGCCAACAGACCTTTTTCAATCCAGGCTTGTTTTAATGATCACTAACCAACAAAAATCGAGAGAAGTAATTTATTCATTGATCACCGCTTTTCCCAATATTTAATTGATCACACCCAACACAGCATACTGCCTAAATTGTTTCTATTTGAAACTATTCTATTTGAAACTATTCCAAGTATGCAATACGCACATGCAGAAAATATATATATTTTTAAATAGTTCTAAATGGTTCAATTTACAATGTAGGTTTATGCTAAATTGATTCCTTAGTTTTTTTCCGCTTGTTATTTTTGTTGAAAATTCAGACGTTTTTAGGGAGCACTGCCCGACAAAGGGTGAGAGAAGTAACTTATTCATTGATCATCCCTTTTTCCAATTTTTAATTGATCAACCCCAACACGGCATGCTGCCAAAAGACATCGACCACGTGATGGTTTCTATTGAGTGACTAACAAGACCTGTTTTTTCCTCTTTCCTATCCATCTCTTTCATGTTAAATTAATAATGGTGTGTGTAAAGACATTTCCTAGCCTTTTATAGAAAAGGGTGTATTTCGTAATTTATGGCTCGTTACCCCTGTATTAATTGGAGTCACATGCTGTAAACCACGGGTGATTTTTTTTTAAGCTTCCACTGGTGGTAGAGGTGTCGGGGGGGTCGTGTAATCCCCCCCCCCCGTTCTTTTTAATTCTCCTTTCTTTCACTTGATCAATTTATTATAATCCACTTCCCGATTGCTAGGCCCATCGAAGCTTCGCCACTGTACATATATTTCCTAGCCTCAACACGTCATGCTGCCAAAAGACATTGGTCACATGACGGTTTCTGTTGAGTAACTAACCAGTTCGTTTATTTTTCATTCTTTGATTAATGGGTTTCATTCTTTCTTTCTTTCTTGTATCGTTTCTTTCCTCCTTTCTTTCTTTGGTTACTCGCTTTATTTCTTTCTCTCTTTCTTTCTCAATTACTCGTTTCTTTCTTTCTTTCTTTCTTGATTACTCGCTTTCATTCTTTCTTTCTTCCGTCCTTTCTATGATTACTCGTTTAATGATTACTCGTTAATTAGGAAGAATTAGTATACATTATAGGTATAAAGAATTAGTGTACGTATAAGAAAACATTAGTAGGTATTAGTAGTATAAAGAATTAGTCAAAGTGTAAGAAAGTATCAGTAGATATTAGTTATATAGATATCAAACTTTAGTTCCTTTGGTAATTTACTTTTTGTTGTGATTAGCCGAAGACAGTGACACCACGGGAAGGTTCGAAACCTGTTCGCAAATGTTGATAGACCGCTGGAAACTGCAATGGTCTAAAGTGCCATCCTGTCTGCGCAAGTACATCACTGAGACAACCAAATCTCTCCCTGGACATAATCTGAACCGTATACGATCTGGCTGCGCCAAAACGGGATCCTACCTGAAAAAGATTGGTGCTGAAACATCTGATGCCTGCGTATGCGGTTCAAGGCAGACTTTGGAACATATTCTGACCTGCTGTCCGGCTCTGAGGGCCCTGAATGAAATTGCGCGCCTCAAGACTTTTGACGCAAATATGGTGAGCTGACTGACAGGTCTAAACTTGTGACCCGCATGTTCCAATTAGATGTTTCGGTGGTGGACAAACGAAAGGTGAGCTGGCTGGCAGGTCTAAACTTGTGACCCGCATGGCTCCAATTGGATGTTTCGGTGGTGGACAAACGAAAGGTGAGCTGGCTGGCAGATCTAAACTTGTGACCCGCTTGGGTCCAATTGCATGTTTCGGTGGTAGACAAACGAAAGAGAGAGAGAGAGTTATATATAAAGGTAGTCAAACTATAAAACCGCATCGCAAATGTGTTGGATTTTCCTCAGTGAAATATCTATAATCATGAAGAGTTATATATAAATTTGAGATGTAGACTTTGTACATTTGGGGGAAGGCTCAGTTCAGCGCCGCTAGTCCAGCGATGCCAGTTCAGCGATGCCGTTAAAACGCTGCCGTTTAAGCGCTATGACCGGTTCAGCACCGCCGTTCCAGCACTACCGTTTCAGCGCCACTACAAAATCTAATAATATTTTTAGTTACTACCTCTAATTAAGCTTCTATCTTTTTTTAAATCGTGGGTTACTACTTCCCTTGTTGCACTGTTACGCAGTATTTATTAATTATTTTGATTTGGTTACAGTTATTCTATTATTTTAAGTCTTTCGACATTAATTAATCCGGCGGACAAAAGGTGGTCGGTTTTTACCAGAGGTTTGGTTTTATTTTAAAAGTCTGTTTACAGTTATTTTATAATCTTTATACTGTTAACTTCAAAATCTATTCGATGAAGCAAATAGTACTAAATGAGAGAGGAGGCTAGAAAATTAGAGTCATAGCTTTTTAGCACAAGAATTAACAAAAGAGTAAAGTAAAAAGAATGTATCAAAGAAATTTATCACAGAACTAATAAATAAAAATTATAAAGAATAAGACGGAAGACATCTTACTTATATTAGATGAAAAACAATAAGATTTTGTTTTTAAGGTTAATTCATGATTACTTGGGATTATTGGGGTTTTTTTAATTGAAAAATTCTTTTGTTTAGATATTTTTCAAATGATTTAATTACGTTGCCCGAGCAGCTAGAGTCTGGACCCTGGATCCGCGCCTGTAAATTGTAGGACAATTTTGTATATGCTTAATGTTTTTTTTATAGATATGCGTCATATGACTTTTCAATCGAGGAACCATTTCTTCTTTTAGAACTATTGATGAACATTCCAAAGTTCTAATTATCAATTGTATAAGAGTATAAGACAAAGTCCAGGCTTACACTCCAGCCTCATTATGTAAACAAAACAAAAATTTGTTCAGAACATATTTTACATTGAAGGTATTTAAAACAAAGATTTGTTCAGAACGTATATTGCATTGAAACTATTTAAAACAAAGATTTGTTCAGAGCGTATTTCACATTGAAGGTATAAAAGAAACAAAGGTTTGTTCAGAACGTATCTTACATTGAAGGTATTTAAAACAAAAGCTTTTAACGCGCATTTAATCTATTTCGAATATTCTTTTTTTAATATTGGGGATAATTATGGACTTTGATACAAGCATGGTAACCGTTAAATGTTATTAGTGATAATACGTGTTTCTATGCAATTAATTCAAATAGCTTCAACGTAACGTTTTTTGATTTGAGCCACACTCCCCCTTGGGAAAACTAAAAGTCGGCGTCTATGTTCATATCTGTCGGTTACATTGGATCTTACTAGTAAACAAATGGAATGATCACATCGAATGTTTGTATTATGGATCTGATGCGTTACTAGACGAAGATTCCTTAAGAGCTTTTTTCATTTCCTCAAAGCCGTTTTGTCGACTCGATATAAATTTCGGATATGTGCAGAGTGCTGACTGTCTGTTGTTCAGCACGGCAACTTTATCTATCACCTTTAAAATGCTGACCTACTAAAAGCGCTGATGTTATTCTTGCACGGTAGTAAGAGCCAAATTATGTATACAATTCCCGAATGAATACCGACCTTTCTGTTCGGTATTTATTATCTTCTTACTATTTGTGTGAGTCTGTGTGTGTGAGTGTGTGTATGTGTGCATGTGTGTGTATGTATATGTGAGTGTGTGCGTGTGTGTAAACTGTAAAAAGAATTACTAGATCCGCCCAACGAATTATTCCTTAGTCCATGGCCCACCCTTCCACAAAGTGTCATTGAAATTCATTGAAAACTATTGAAATAAATGAAAGAAATATCTCTCAATCAAACAAGAATTCCTGGATCTGCCCTAATATTTATCCAATTCTTACTTACGCCATGGGCTACCCTTCCAAAATATTTCCTCGGGGATATTGTGTGGACAGACATGGGGCTAAGCTGCAGGGAGGGGGGGTAACTCTAAAAAGATTCTGGATCCACCAAATTAAATAAATTCTTCCACCAATGTTATTGAAATTTATTGAGAACATTTAGAGCTATTGTGTGGAGATAGAGACAGAAAGGCAGACAAAAGACACGAGTGAATAACATTTACATTTAACATTTATTTTAGTGTGACAAATAATATACAATTTGTATATACAAGCACACATCATAACAATCATATTTGCACAATATCTAGGGCCTTTGCAGTGGTGTAATAAACATAATTCTTTTTAAAACCATGTACATCTGTTGATAGCACTATATATTCCGGTAATCTATTCAAAAGTCCTACCACTCTATTGCTAAAAAAGAATTTTCTGCTATTCAATCTACTTCTATTTACTTCTACCGTATATGTGTGGCCTCTCAGTCCCTTGTATCCCCTTCTAGTAAAGAATACATCTGGGTTTACTACTTTTCTATTAAGTCTCGCCGATCTCTCCTAATTTCTAATGATGTTAACCCTAACACTTTTAGCCTATCCTTATAACTCGTACTGTTTAATTCCGGTACTATCTTAGTTGCTCGTCTCTGGACTTTTTCTAAAAGATTGTTATCTCTCTCCAAGTAAGATGACCAGGCCTGTGCACAGTACTCGAGCTGTGGACGTACATAAGTCTTATATAGTATAAGGAACGAGTCCTTGTCTATATATGAAAAGGTATGCGTAATCAGACCTGGTAACGCCTTCTAGTAAAGAACACATCAGGGTTTACTAGTTCTACTACGCATAATCTTAAACATTTCTGTTAAGTTCCCCGATTCTCCTATTTCCTCATAACTCTTCCAACTTATTGGCAGAGGTTAATTACATCCGTTCTTGAGATGGAACCTTTGATTCCTGGCCTGCAGTTCTCTCTGCTATTATTCACAATCTATGCCTACATACAACAGGGCATTCGCGTTCTATATCAAAAACTAACAATACACCGCAAGCCGTGGTCAGACCAACGCGTCCAATAGCAAAATCAATAATTAGGAACTGTCAGGAACCATACTGAGTTAAATCCCTTGGCACTACAAACAAGCAGCCGACGAGTTATTCCCAGTGGGCTGCTAATTCAGCCGCTTCTCACAACAAATTGAAAGTTGGCAGAATGAAGATCAAGTGGAGTTGTCTCGGTGATGTACCGAATCGTATGCTAACTAGCAAGCATTACATCCTGATTTAAAACACGAATGTTCATTCAAAATGGCCGCCGTTTCCCAGGAGGAAGCAGAATCAAAAACGTTCTCTTCCTTGATGCAATTCAATTTTATTTGATTTTGGCGTATAAGAAGCAAAGAATATCAGATATTTAAAAAGAAGTTTATAAAAAATACGATTTAGAAAGTTTTGGGGCATACCGGTTTGAACTTTTACACATGGTGTTTTTTTGTTTATCCTTGTAAACTCTTTGCGAGGCATAGGGCCGCAACCACTCTGCTGTGGTTTCAGTAGCAAGTAGGGTTTTTATAGGGTGGAGTTGCAGGCCGCCACGCTCAACCCTCATCATCCTTTACCCGGGCTTAGGACCAGCTATGACGACTACCAAGTAGTAGGCTTTATTTTGTCTGAGTAATCTATTAGATGAACTACTTGACAGGGCTAAAGGGTTCCAACTACTCTGCTATTTACACGTAAATGGGGGAGGGCAGATCCATGCATTCCCCAAAGGTATTAGTGCGAAACTCGAACTTGGTTCTCCGATTCCGTTTTCCATGCCGATAACTGTTACGCCACTCTGCATCTCCATTTAACATTTGCACCAGTAAATAAAAATGTCAAATTTAAATTTCAATGGAAATAACTTAATATGTGTACATATTGCGATAATTGCGTTCTCTTCCCTGTTTTTTTTTTAAATATGTTATTCTCATTCTGTTTTTAGTTAGTGTCCTGCGTTGGTAGAGTATGCGCTCTCTGAGTGCTTTCTCGTTATTAAATGTTTTAATAAGCCTGTGTGTGATTCTTTATGAAAAGTATACATACACTCGCACACACAATTCACACAAACTCTCACACACACAAACACATACACAAACACACGCAAACACACATACATACACAAACACACACACGCACACATATGTGTAGGCACTGATACACACAAGTGATGATACTTCCCAAAAGTTTTCTTATTGCAGAGAATTAGAGAATAGATAGAAGTTGACTGTCAAGTAGGAAGAACATTCTTTAGATTTAATAGATTTGAAATTCTTGTATCAACTGTCACTGCATAAAATGTCCATCAAAGATAATGCTGTCCCCATCACTCAGTACTGCAACACGAGGGCATAGCAAGAAGCTTCAAACACAAGAATCTAATGGAATTCGACACCACCTCTTATTCTCCAGAGTTACCAGTCTGTGGAACAGTCTCAGTAAGAAAACAGCCACTTCCAAAAATATAAATACTTTCAAAAGTAATCTAAAAAATGACATTGGCCATATTATGTTTACCAATAAATTCAGTTATTAATTATCTCAAAATCTACCAACGAGCCGACAACTAAAAATCACCAGCAAGCAGAAGAGCCCTATCTGCAGACTGGTATGATAACCCTTTTTGCTGGGTTATATCAACCAGAAATAGAGGCAATAGTGGTAATCAAAGCAAGCCATTTTTTAAGTTCACTGACATTGGCATGGCTTGAGCGCATGCCGTAGAGCGATGGTTAGCAAGCTTGTCTCACAGGCCAATTCGGTAGTGTAGAGAGTTCGATACGCACTTGGTAGTAAATATTTTGGCCTACCTCATGACGGAGATAGCCACTTATTTCCAATCAGCGACATTGGTTGTTGTTCGAGCCCAGGTAAAAGCTAGGTTTTGAATGCTGATTTTTAAGGGAGCCGGGCCCTCCCGTGTTAGACTAATGGCCAAAGGGGATCGAGTTTAGGTGGTGAGAGATAAATAGTGCAATGAGTCTTATTCGTGGTGGTGGGAGATAGATATCTTTGGTTGTGGCTATATTTTACGACACATCTTATCAAAACTAATTTTAAATAAAATGTTATATAACATTTTCGTTTTACTTTGCTCCAATACAAAGATGGTATAACATTAAAATTATAAATAACATTTTACATAGAAATATCAACACTATGTTTAGTTCAAATTTTATATAACATTTTCGGGATGGTGGGGGTTGCATGAGACTTGGGTGTAGGAGAGAGAGAGGAAGGGGGTGCGCGCTGCTTCTATAACGACTCGTGGCCAAACAAAGGCCTTCTTTTTCTTCCCTTTTTCCTTTTCTTCCCTTTTTCTTCTTTTCTTTTTCCTACCCCTTCTATTTCTTCTTCCTCTTTTCTTCTGTTTTCTGTTTCGTCCTTTTTTTTCTCCTACGAGGTGCAAGTGGCGTTACGGCTAACGGCGCTGACAATGGAATCGGCGTGTCGCGTTCAAACCCAGGCTGGGACAGTTTGCGTTCACTTAGCACTAATTCCCCCACTAATGGGGGAGAAGATATATTTTTAAATAGCAGGATAGACTGAACTTTCCAGCCCTTGGAGGCAACCAGTCTAGGAGAAGGACAACTCTGAATTCAAAATCCGGCTCACCGGAAAATAGTGCCAATGCGTGAGCTCAATTCGAGACTACCTTCCCCAAAACCGACAAGACCATACAATCGTCGTATGAGTTGGAAAAAGAAACACGTCATCGTTATCATCAACATCATCATCAGCAGTCATTTAAGGTTCACTGATGGACAAATGTTGTTGCCTCTCTTATCGGCAACGACATTTGTCCATCAGTGAACCGTAACCCATGAGAACCCACTGTGACACCGGTGTCACATACAATTTAATTGATCTGCACAGTCTCTTATATAATATTATATTTTATCCTTGAAACTCATGAAGTGTATTAAGTGTCACATACTATTTAATTGATCTGCACAGTCTCCTATATAATATTATATTTTATCCTTGAAACTCATGAAGTGTACTAAGTGACATCTACTGAACATCCTGGTGCAGTCAATTTGCCTATCCCCACATAATGTTCCTTCAAGTAGAAATGGGTCTGAATTATTATGGGTTAAATGACTACTGCTGATGGTGATGTTGATGATAATGATGACGTGTTTCTCTACTTTTACTTCTGTATTCTGCTTTCCCTTCCTCTTCCTTTTCTTTCTTCTTTTCTACTCTCCCTTCTTTCTTCTCCTACTCTTGTTTACTCTTCTTCCTCCCCTTTCTTATTTTTCTTTTCTTCATTCCTCCCTCTTATTCGTATGCTCCCTTTTCTTCTTTCCCACCTCCCTCGTCTTTCTCTTTTTCCTTCCCCACCTCTATCTGTCCTTCACGTCCTTCTTTCTTTTTCTTCTCCATATTCTTCTTTATTATTATTAATACTTCTTGTTGCATCCTGTAGAGCCGGGTCCAAATTATGGGCCTGGGGCGCTATAGGGGAGTTTTCATCTAGTTGATAGTACTTTGCGTAGTATGTGGGCTGTTCCGAGTAGGGCGATCATTTGGACTAGGTGGATGTTGATGTGGCCTGGGATACGGTTGGTGAACCTTTCCGTTCCCTTCTTCACGAGTCCTAGAGCTCCGATGTCCACTGGGGTTATGGTGGTTTTCATGTCCCACATCCTAGTAGTAGTAGTAGTAGTAGTAGTAGTAGTAGTAGTAGTAGTAGTAGTAGTAGTAGTAGTAAAATTCACAGTGTTCATGTCTTTTTACCGGATGTTTCCTATAGGATCTCCCCATCAAGTCACATGACCTTAGACGGAGAGCACCTTTCGCAGGATACTCGCTTTGTAGCGTGGTTATACTTTTTGTAGCGTGGTTATTCTGAGACGTATTCCAATTTGTTCCAAGTTCCTTTAAAAACAATTTCCCAATGGATCCAAGCGCCCAATTGACAATTGGTATTACTCTTGTCTCCTTTTTCCACAACCTAGCTAATTCGACCCTGAGTTCCGAGTAGTTGTCTACTTTTTCGAATTCCTTTTCCATAATGTTGTGATCTCCAGGGATGGCAACATCGACCATCCAGCACTTTCCCGATTCCTTATCAACCACGACTATGTCCGGTCGGCGGTGGTGGAGAATTCGATCGGTTTGGATATTAAAATCCTACAACAACTTCACTGTTCATTCTCGCACACGTTCCCTCGGTTGGCAATCCATACTTTTTACATAAGCACCAGTGGAGATGCAAACACACTTTATCGTGGCGCCTTTTATAATCTTTTTGGCAAAGCATTTTACAGGCACTCACAATATGTCACATTCTCCGCACAGTCTACATTTATCTGATTCTACTTGGTGGTAGATACTCTTCTTGATTGCATTGGTGTTTAGAGCTTGGTCCTGGATCCCGATTAGTAGACTCTCCGTTCCCTTTTAAGATCACCCCGTGCCAAGTCCTCACACAACGCTATCTTTTCAACAAGAATTCTGTTCCGGTACTCTTTCTTTCCCTCAATGTTCTCCTTCACTAAATTTCTGTTGGATGCTACATACTGAAGAAGTTCTTCTTCACTACTTGCCAAGTACAGATCAAGTGATCTGCATCCACTGGCTACACAATCTTCAGCACTAATAAGACATCTGCCACCCACCTTTCGAGGAGTGTAGAGTTGGATTACATTTGCTCGTCTGTGTAGAGCTCCGTCCTATACCACTAACTTCCGTTTTCTTCTATCGTGGTCCTCCACTTCACACTTAGTCCAGTTCAGAATTGTTGCGCTATATCGCACCACCGCCTTGATAGCAGAAACAAAGTTCCGGGCACTTAGTTTGGTTTTCAGCCTTTTTAAATATGCATTTTTAACATGTTGTTTCACCTGGTCATCCAGAATAGAATCCAATTCCAATAGTCCTAAATACGTGTACCCACTTTCATCAGGATCTGTAATTACTTCTCCAGTACTACTCTCTTCATAACGAGCACCGCACACTTTGGAATCCTAAATTGCATTCCAATATCGTCACAACAAAGACGAACAGTCTGTACCAATGAGTCTAATTGTGGTTCAACTTCGGCAGAAAGCTTCAGGTCATTTATAAATAATAAATGGTTTATCTCATTTTTCTCAATGCGATATCCAATGTCAGTCTGTTGACAGAGGAATCATTGCAAGTACAAACATCAAAGGTGAGAATGAATTTCCCTGAAAGATGTCTCGCTTGATCGGTACTGAGCCTAGATGATGAGTTCCAGCATACATATTGGTCTTTCATTGTGGCATACCTGATGCCATCATACCGATGATGTCTTTCACTACTCCAAACATCCTAAGACATTTGAGCACCCATGTATGCGAAACCATATCGTATGCCTTTTTAAAATCTACCCATGCCATACATACGTTTGTCCGGCGCCTTCTACAGTTACGCAGGACAGCTTTATCAATTGATAGATGGTTTTTGGTTCCCTGAAATTCCTTGCGTCCTCCCTTTTGTTCGACCGGCAATAGCTCATTCGAAAGATGTCATAAACTTTCTCTGAAAAGAATACCAGTCAGTAATTTCCAAATCAAGTTCAAGCAAGCGAAAGGGCGATAATTTTCCACAATCGGTCCTTTAGCCTTATCTTATATTCTCAATGTTGTGTGGCCCTCAACCATCCATTCAGGCACTTCAACCTTGGTTACACATTCATTTAAGTGCTTCCCTTGTCTTGCATGGAGATTTGAAAAGCGCTTTAGCCAAAATCCCTGAATGCCATCTGGACCCGCGGACTTCCAGTTTGGTATTTTAGTGACCTGTTTCTTTACATCCTCCCTCACTGTTATCGATTCCTGTTGGGGCGTATCAGCAAGCTCCTCTTCCACATTCTTAATCCATTTTGCCGTTTCATTATCCTTGATTTCTACACCCCAAATATCTGACCAGAATCTTGTAATTTCTGCAGGGTCTGGAGGAGTGTCAACCCCTCCTTCACCTAGTAAGTTTCTAAAAGAACTGTCTTTGATTTGGCAGTGATTCTTTGCTTAATCTCATTCCTTTTGCCTTGATCCTATATTTGCTGTCCAACCTCCTCTTCTTCTCGTCGCCGAATTTCGTTTTCTTCCAATCTCCTCGATGTCATGCATCGAGTTTACGAAGATCTTTCCTTAGTCTACTTATGTCACCCTCAAGTCTCCTCTTCCACCATGGAGCCTTCTGCACCTTCTTACTGCCACGCTTCACACCCAGTAATTCTCCAACAAAGTATGTATCTGCCCTAAGGAGTTTCTTCAAGTCTCTGATATTATCAGCAGCATTTACCTTACCAGTCTCTACTGATACGCGTCTTCTATCAATATGGGGTATATTAACTGGATCTGGAGAATTTTCCTGGTGGTACAGTTCTCTCAACCTAGATAATATTAAAGTTGTATCCTCTTTAAGATCATTTTCATTAAATTATATTTCAACTTCACTTATGTGTTCCGGAACAGGAGCCATATTCCTACCATCGTCATCAATTCTCCCACCAATCCGTCTGTCAGATTCTGTTGTAATAACCACCACCAACTCCACTTGATCTTCATCGCTATGTACATCTTCAGTCTGTGTTTTTACCTCTGCCTCTAGGGCCTCCAGTTCAACGGCTGTGAACCATTTCTTTCTTTTTATTTTTCGGACCTGTTTCATTAGTTTGCTTTCCGAAATTTCTAACATCCCGAAATGTTCCCAGTAGCCCAGGGCACGGACACCTACTGTAGCCTAACGCGGGGTACTAACCACCATACGA
>VCCN01000920.1:7835830-7853420 GCA_006491835.1 Architeuthis dux
ATGTATTCATCGACCTCTTCTAAAATCTCACCTTCTATCTTTGTGACCTTTTTCGGTACTTTGTCGTTGAACATTACTTTTGTCTTTGTTCTGTTCACTTTTAGACCTATTTTCTTTACTTTCCCTATTTAAATCGGTTAGTATGTTTTGTAATTCTTCGGATGCTTCCGACGTCATAGAGATGTCATCGGCAAGTTTGAGAGGATAGTTGAATTCAACAAGAACGGTCCAATAAATTTCAGAAAAAAGGGTAAAAAAGTAACGAACGGCCACATTGTTTGGAAGTCTTTAGGTATTTAATAATATCCGATATTATATAGAATAAGATGGTCCTGAGCCGGCCGCTCTGGTGGGTCGTAAATTTTAATCTTCGTCTTCACCCAGTGATGATCCAAAACATTATGACCACCTGACTAATGAGATGTTGGGCCTTAATGTACCCGAAAAACAGCTCTTACCCAATCAGGCATGGACTCTAAAAGACCTCTAATGGTTTCCTCTGCTATCTGATGCCGGGATGTTAATAACAGGTCATTTAATGTAGTGACGGTTCTGCAGAGCGATCCAACACATCCCGTGAGTAATCAATGAGATTGAGATCTGGAGTTTGGTGGGAAGGGCAACACAGTGACGTCTTCGTGTTCCTAAAATCATTCCCGTACAATTTGTGCAACGTGGCAGGGCTGATTATCCTGTTGAAAGATGACATCGTAGAAGATTGTTGCTTTGAAATGGTGTACCTAGTCTTCAATCATGTCATGGTAGGTGGTATACGACAAAATACTTTTCACATAAATGAAAGAAACCAGTGTTTCCCAGCGAAATGTTGCCTAAACCAATAGGCTGTTTTCCCACAATGATGCCATCACTTCCCCAGGATAACGACGCACGCGTACCTTGTTGCCCACCTTACCCAGGAGAAAAGAGAGACTCATCGAACCAGGAGACCTTCTTCCATTGATACAAGGTCTAGTTCTGACACTTGCGTTCCCCTATTGAAGACGTTTATGGTGATGGAGATTGGTTAGCATCGGTACTCTCTGACCAGCTTGAGGCTACGCAGCCCCATACGCAACAAAGGCTGATGCACTGAGTGTTTTGACGCATTCCTTCCTATACCTAAACATTAAACTATATGCAATTTGCAATTAGCTCTTCCGTTGGCTCATATTTTGCAGTGAAGCATCCGTTCATTTCTTGCGTCGATAAGTCTTGGTTGCTCAATGCCTTGTTGACGGTCTGTGACTTTTCTCCCCTCTCATCACTGCTGATAGGTACTCACAACAACTAAACATGTGCCCCCACAAGCAGTGCCGTTTCGGAAATGCTCTAATGTAGTCTTCTGGCCATAACAGTTTGGCCTTTATCAAAGTCACTGAAATCTTTCTACTTGCCTTCACATTCACACCTCAAAATGAAGTAATGGAGACCGGCTTTCCCGCTTATATACCTCTGGCTCTGGCATGCGCAGCTGTTACGAGACAGTGGCTGTCATTCTTGCCACATGTCGCTGGTCATAATGCTTTGGCTCATAATGTATATCCACTCAGTCACACAGTAGAATGTTGAGTATGTGTGGCAAAACACCGCAGGATATCATAATCAATTGATAATTAAGAAATACGCTGTCATATTTACCAAGACATTCGTACATTTATAGTTAGAATTGACAATGATTCTTTTATTAGAGATATTTTCTATAGTTTTGAGAAGGGTCATTAATATTCAAATGGTTCTTCAGACGATTGAACCCCTTCTTGTTATGTGTGTGACTTTAACAATATGCCTAATTACTGGACTCGTTCAAACTGTGAATCAAGTGAACGACTTGACCATGGTGACTGCTGGTAGGAAACTTTGAAATATGATACGGAAAGAGACCCAATATTAACTGTAAATATAGTCATGGAATTTATTAGATGTGTGCAAAGATTTCCAAGTGTTCAGTCTCTCTGGTTTTCAAAAAAAGAGCGCTGGAAACTTTTTCAGACATCTAATATTATTTAGTTCTCCTGCAGAATGTTACTTTTTTCTGTCTTCCATTAAAGACTTATTAGTAATCTGAACAAAGTGGTTTGTTGTATTCTAATGACTTTTCGGTTAGTTGATTTATTGTATGTAGATTGTCTTTTGGCCTTTGTAAATTATGAGAAAGCATTTGACTCGGTAGAACATACGGCAGATTTCAATTCAACGCGAGAACAATGTGTTAACGAGAATTACATACAAGTCATTCAGAACATATACGAAACTGGAACGGCAATAATTAGACTACACAAAGATACAAACAAGATAAAGATAGGAAAAGGAGTAAGACAAGGGTATACAATATCGGCTAAACTATTTACAGCGAGCATTGAAAACGTCTTTCGGAAAACTGACTGGGAGGGAATAGGAATAAACAAGAATATTTAAACGACTTGAGATTCGCCGATGATGTTTCCATGACGTCAGAGGCATTGGAAGAATTATAAAACATGTTGACTAATATACACAGGGAAAGTAAAACAGTAGGCTTGAAGATGAACAGAACAAAGACAAAAGTAATGTCCTACGATAAAGTTCCAAAAATAGCATAACAATAAGAGGGTAGGGCCTAGAACAGATTAACGAATACGTTTATCTAAGACAGGTAATAAAGTTAGAGAAAGGTCATGAAAGCGAAATAAAACGACGCATAACTATTGACTGGAAATCGTTTGGTATGAATAGAGACAAATTGAAAAGCACCAATGTGCTTAAAGCGTAAAGTATACAATGAATACATAATACCAGCTATGACTTACGGATGCGAAACATGGAAATTAACAAAACGAACTGACAACCAACTTAGAATCGCACAAAGAGCCATGGAAAGAGAAATGCTAGGGATAACTCTAAGAGATAGAAAAAGATCAACATGGATCAGAGGGAGGACTAGAATGAAGGATATTTGCAGCCTAATGTGGGTTTACTACCCACCATACGATCACGGTCGCCACGAGGGAAAGAGAGAGAGATAGCTTTAGATCGAGAGATAGCAGTTTCTGGCAAGGTCGCCATGAGGGAAAGATTGTTGAGGGAGAGAGAGTTTCTGAGACGATCATTTCTTTCTCCGCGGCTGTGGACTACGATGATGATCATAATGATGTCTGTCTGTCCGTCCGGATCGCCTCCGCGGGCTGCAGACGGCGATGGTGATGATGTCTCCCTGTCCGGTCTGCCGACCCGAGCCAACTTTCGCTGTGGAGGGAAATTCATGTTTGTGGACACAAAGAGAGAAAAGACGACAAAATCTACGTATTTTAAGATTTTACGAAGTTTTATTTCCGTACCACGCAGGTCAATTTCTGGTCTGCGGATTTTGGCGAGGTACGGAAATTCTGTTGCATTGTCGTTGTTTTAAAGGGGTCGGTCACTTTTCAAGGACTGCTATTGATACTGGCACTGCTACTGCTACTGGCACTGCTACGAGGCAGGGACCCCTTGCGATCCCCCACTGTCTCCGGACCCCAACTAATTTTACTGTTTTTGATCTGGCCTTTATACACCTAATGGTCATAACTCCTCCCACTTTTTAAATTCCCAACGGTTTTTCGATAACCTGATATCCCTCTTGGTCACGTAGGCAGTTTGACACAGATTCCAAATCTGACCACGTTCCTATCCCCACTGGTCACTGGTAATCTGATCCTGTCTATTTCGCTACATATTATACAAATAATTAAGCAATAAAAATGGAGATTGGCTGGACACTTAGCACGAAGAGATGGCAACAAATGGAACAAAAGACTAACCGATTGGTGCCCATGGGACAGTAAACGCAGTAGGAAAAGACCAGACACAAGATGGAGGAATGAGATAGAACGGTTTGCCGGTAAGACATGGGAGAGGTAAGCGCAATCGCAATCATGGAGGGAGATTGGGAAAGTCCTTTGTCCAGCAGTGGACTTATAATGGCTGCTGATGATGATAAAATAGGTTTCTTCAGTTTTCAAGTGGGTCTAGCTGGCTATCTATGTATGTGTGCGTATACAGGCCACACCAGTCGGCTGGAAATTTAAACATTTACTCCTTATCATGTCTAGAAAAAACGTTTGGATTGTTTTTTTTAATTCCCCCCCCACACACACACACATACACACAAAATTCAATTTACAATGTAAGTCTATGCTAAATTGGTCCCCTAGTTTGTGTCTGGATGCGTTCGCGCTTGTTTTGTTTGTTTTTTTTAAATTCGAACTCTTTTAGTGATCACGGCCAACAAAAGGGGAGAGTAGTAATTTTTTAATTGATCTCCCCCAACACGTCATGCTGCCAAAAGACATTGGCCACGTGACGGTTTCTATTGAGTGACTAACCAGACCTGTTTTGATTAGATTAAGTATTTTCAACCATTATTAATTTTTGATTAGTATTTTTTTTTCAGTTGCTTTTCATCGCAACTTGCTCAGACCGACAGTGAGTGAAACACGCAGATCCGAAGTGGAGAATGAATAATAATCTCTAAGCGAGACTCGAACTCCAGCTGCCTATGTATGGCAGTGCTCTAACTCACTCAGCCAATCTCTTCGTGCTAAGTGTCCAGCCAAACTCCATTTTTATTGCTTAATTATTTGTATAATATCCTTCATTATAGTCCTCCCTCTGATCCATGTTGATCTTTTTCTATCTCTTAGAGTTATCCCTAGCATTTCTCTTTCCATGTCTCTCTGTGCGATTCTAAGTTGGTTCTCAGTTCGTTTTGTTAATTTCCATGTTTCGCATCCGTAAGTCATAGCTGGTATTATGTATTCATTGTATACTTTACGCTTTAAGCACATTGGTGCTTTTCAATTTGTCTCTATTCATACCAAATGATTTCCAGTCAATCGTTATGCGTCGTTTTATTTCGCTTTCATGACCTTTCTCTTGCTCTTACGGCTGGCAGATGATCAAATCCAACTCTTAAACACACCCTCCATCCTTCCCCGTTCGGCGCCATATTTGTTATTGTTTTTACGTACACTGGTTGTAGTAGTAATATTATCCTGATTTATTTTTTGAAAATACTTGTCAAATAAGTCTGGCTGCTGCAGGGTCAAACTCCAATCCTACTTATATCCCGACTGAAGATGATTGCTGCAACTTCTGAATAAGACTTGTCAATTTAGTTCAGTCGGTAAGAGAGCCGCCAATCAGTTGGTTCCGATTTCAAATCACGGTGGGGTGCTGTTAATTTTACATTTTTACAATTTGGTTTAACAAACAGTGACTCCGCTAAATTTGGAGTTTTAACATTTTTGAAATTACGGTAGAAGAACAAAGTCAACTCCAGACTTGGACTGAATTTTAACACAATCCAATCCACGTGGGTAAACTGTTCCTATGTCCATGCTGGGGAATATCTAGTATTAGTTAATTCTTCTGTTAATTCGTCTTTTTGATGCTGTTTCTACTCGTTCCTCTGGATTACACTGCCTGGTAGCGGAATGAGAATAGTCTACCTTTGCGGATTGAATAAAGGGTTTAGTTCGAAATTCCGAGAACGTTACCGAATATGGCTGGCACCTGTTATTGTTATTGTTATAATAAGAGCATTTCGGCCGCTGTACAAGAGGCCGAAATGCTCTTATTATAACAACCAAAACGAGGAAATATATCTCTAGAAAAACAACAACATATGAATCTAAATTAACATGTATTTACACTACTGTTATACAAAACTGATCACAAAATATTTAGAAGTGAGTTGTTTTTCGAGATTTACGATTGTACTGCAGGGCCGTAGTCGCTGGGGGCCGTATTTTCCAAGGATAATACGACTCACTGTTTTAGTGCAGCTGTGAGCAGTTCAACACTGGATTTGGTATTTTATATAATATTAAAGGACTTTTTTTATCAAGCGCGCAACTAGGTGGTTGTGTGCCTATATTTTTTAAAGCGGAAAAGACATTGTCCAGCCATCTAGAAAGATTATAGTCCATTTTTAGGACAAGGCATGAGATCGGGGTCCCTTTGCACTAACTAAACTATAGCCTTCGGTGCCTTTGAATGCTGAACAAGTTTTTATGTGGAAACATTCCAGTTGTGCACTTTGCAAGCCTGTTAGGGTAGTAAAATCAAATATGAGCACTGCGTCACGCTGCCAAATCTTTTAGGAGAAAATTGAAATGCCCCCCCCCCCAATCCAAAAATGACGTCTACGGCACTGTACTATAATTCACTTTCACAAAGCAGACCTCAAAATATAATCTCCAATCATGTCCTGGTTATATGTTCATTGGTAGTGGGGTTCAAAGTCCAGTATATCCTGGTGGAAGCGCTCACCTTGCTCCTCTGAAAACGCTCAAATGTTCTCCTTGAATTTATCACGATGAGTGTCAAGGATATGGACTTCTCACCCAGGGCGAGGAGTTTGAAAGTTGGAAACCTATAGTCAATGAACGATAATGGTGCAGTACAATTGTTTTATGTAACCCCAACTTAATGTTCCCATATAAAAAGACTATATTATTATTCGCCGGTGCTCACTCAATAGGATCGCCCCCGGGCAAGGGCATGCGTCTCCGTCAACTGTCAAGTGCACAATCTGACATCTAGACAATATAGTTGGTCGTACTTTCTTACACTACAAATGGAGGCTGGAATGCCTATCGTGTAACAGGGTTGCCACTAAGATATATTCTGAATATACCCTTTTTGCCCCCCGCCCCCCCCTGGAAAAGTGGCAGCGAACGCACATGTCAGAACATATAAGATATGCATATACTTATAGATATTGTCGGCATGGTAAATCTAGTGCTATCCTAAGCAAACAGCTGACTTGCTGAACTTTTGATACTACACCATTAGTTTAATTCTTCAATAGCATTTAGGGGAAAATGACATAAGCAATCGGAAAATAATTTGTTTGCTGATTCCGTTTTGCGAGCTGGTAACCACGATACAAAATCTTTCACTTACAATTAGAAAAAGATATATGTAATACTTAAAATCATATATCATAAACCAGGGGTGGCGAACCTATGGCACGCGCACCCAAGGTAGCACGCGAAAACCTTTTATTGGCACGCGGGTGATATGATTTTTTGTAAGTGATTTTATGGGGGAGGGGATTGGCAGCCTTTAATTTATCAGCTGTCACCTGAGGAGTGGATGTATGGACTTAGTGATACACGGCTTCAAAAGAAAAGGGAACAAAAATGATCATTAGTAACTAGTGACCATCAGGTCAAGGACGCAATATGTGTATTAGAAACCGTCAACCAAAACTGTCGACATAGGTTTCTTCAGTGTTTAAGTTGGTCTGGCTGGCTGGCTATGTATGTATGTATCACGCGTGCAGGCCGCACCAATGGACTAAAAAGGTTGAAATTTTAAACATTTACTACTTATTAAGTCTAAAAGAAAACTTTTTTTTCTTTTTTGAAAATTGCCCTCATAATATGTTTTTAGTTGGGAGTTCAGTTTTCAATGTAAGTTCATGCTAGATTGATCTCTTAGTTTGTGTCCAGCAGCATTCACGTTTGTTATTTTGAAAATTCAGACTATTTTGATGATCACTGCCCATCGAAAGGCAAGAGAAGTAATTTATTCATTGATGACCCCTTTTTCCAATTCTTTTAATTGATCACACCCAACACGACATGCTGCCAACATACATTGGTCTCATGACGGTTTCTATCGAGTGACTAACCAGACCTGTTACTTTGATCTCTGAGTTTTCTGGTATTGCCTGTGATTAACAATATGTCATCAAAGAAACCGATGGGAAGTGACACTCTAATAAATCAAGCCTTTTAATTTGTTGAGTGTTTGGCTGAAATTCGACTTTGACGAATTAAATCTGTTTTTTCAAGAATTATCTGACGTAGATTAATGTTTTTTACAGATTTCTCTTCACGTTTAAATGATTTAAACACCAATTTACAGGGATCTGGCAAAACACTTGATGTTATGTTAGAAAACATAAAAGCTTTGAAATCAAACTAAACGTTTTTCAATGAGATGTCGACAATGGCGCTTTTAAATATTTCCCAAACCTTCAAAAACACATAACTGATCTTCAAATTCAGGAGAAAACAAACATTCAGAGGGTTCAAGAGCAATTATCGAGCATCATTGATTCAACTACTGAACTATTTATAGATTGTTGTTTTCAATTATCTTTTTAAAACCATTTACTTCCTAAAATGCTTTCATTTATTTCTATTTAGCTGTTATATTATTATTAATATTAAAACAATAAACACACATAAATAAGTATCAGGTCTCCTTTTTCCTGAAAAAGATCCATTATCATTGTTATTTATTCATTAATTTCACTTTTTGTGAATTACTTGTTATAAATAAAACCATGTTATTCCTAAATCTGTCCTATTCAAACAATTCAGAAGTTATTGATTGGCTAAACAGACTTCATTAACCCTGTATAGGGCAACCCTAAAAATATTTAGATATAAAAACAACCTTTCTGTATGTTAAACTAGACCTAATTACAAGATATTTTCAGTTGCAAGTTTTCTGAATCTTTTTCATCCCCCTGATGAAGTGATCATACATGGTCCCTCGCCCAAAACATGACCAAAAATGGAAAATATACAAAAATTAAAAATTGAAGTAAAAAGTGAAATAAAACATAGAATTAAAGAATAACATTCAATAAAATAAATAGATACAAAAAATTGATATTAACAAAAAAATAACACTTCGAGGTTGATTTTAAAATTGTATTGTGCGGGCCAAAAACTAATTTAAGGCTAATTTAATGGAGTATGGTATGCCTCAAAACAGTTTCTGTCTTTGTTCAAACACAAGTGTACTTTGCAAAGCTTGCAGACCACATTGGTGCGGATTATGTTGTCTTTGCGGCTACAATATTTGCATGTGGCTGACAGGTCCTCGGGTGATCATATATAGTCACTTGCCCCATAAAGAGTTAAGAATGCTTTCAAGAATGTTGTTCTCTTGTAAAATTCAAATATGATAAAAATGATAATCCGCTGCTCAGAAATTCCCATAGACACGTGAGGGTTTTGTTTTAGAAGATTATCGCCAATGTGGGAATGCGCTCTCAAAAGGTTCGCCAACCCTGTCATAAACTATTGAAATTTAATTGCTGAAGGTGAATTAGTTAATGAATTAGAATTATATATACTAATGGGTAGGACCGGCCAAAAGTACGGCAGTTGCCCAAGGCGCCAAGTGCTAGGGGCGCTTGTCATATCTGAGACATATGACAAATACAAATTGAAATATGAAAGATATTAAACAAGTGAAGTCAGATTTGTGGTGAAACTAAGAGAAAGTGCTCACAATTGCTGGTGCCTGTGAGGGAAGGTAATATGAATCCGTTATGTCCCATCATATGATGATCTGAAACTCTGATGCAGTGTCGGAACTATTTTCTTTTACCTGATTACTGTACGAGGGATGTCCGAAAGGTAAGGTACAAACATTTACTAGTTCAACATGTTTATTACTATACAAATAAAATATTGTCCATATGTTACCAGCACTACTATGCTATTTTTGCACATAGTCGCCATCGAGATTGATGCACATGTCCTATCGGTGCACGAGATCATACATACACTCCTCGAAGAACGTAGCGTCAAGCCACTAGAGCCACCCTTGCAACTCTATAACAACATCGTCATCTGTGTGGAACCGCTTCCCAGATAAGTGTCGTTCGAGGGACCCAAATGTGATCACGGGTGATGAGACCTGGAAGTATCCATCGACACCGACCCCCAAAAAGGTTCAGCAGTCAGCGAAGAAATTGATGGCAACTGTGTTCTGGAATGCCAACGGTGTGCTGCTCGTGCACTTCATGCCGAATGGTCAGACAGTTAACGCAGTCAGATACTGTGGAACACTGGACAGACTGAGGGAAGCTGTTCATCGAAAGAGACCAGGACGTTTGCGTAAGGGTGTCATCGTGCTGCACGATGCTACCCCCACAAGCGGACAACCAGACAAAAGAGCGTCTCCAGCGATGTGGTTAGGATGTTTAACCGCATCCACCGCATAGTCCTGACATGGCTCCTTCAGATTATCATATGTATGGGCCCCTCCAGTCGCTTGACGACACGTTCTTCAAGGAGTGTATTTATGCGCTCGTGCAGCGATGGGACATGTGCATCAATCTCGATGGCGACTACGTGTAGAAATAGCGTAGTAGTGCTGGTAACATATACACAATGTTTTATTTGTATAGTAATAAACATGTTGGATTAGTAAATGTCTGTACATTACTTTTCGGACATCCCTCGTAATAAACTTTTTATTCCTATAGATTTTTTTTCTCACTGTAAAACATGAATAAATCAATCAGATAATGCTATACTTTAAACGGCCTCGAAGTGGGGTGGGGGCACCAATAACCCTTAGACCGGCTCTGCTAATGGGGTCTGTGAAACTTTCTTATTTGTGATGCTATACTATTCTTCAAACGGTTCATTATCTACCGACTCTATAATATACTTATGTGAATAGAATAAATAATGAAAGCATCATTTCATCGATTGTATGTCATATTAGGAACCGTCAACCAAAACTGTCTACATAGGTTTCTTTAGTTTTTCAGTTGGTCTGGCTATGTATATATGTATCGCGCGTACAGGCCGCACCAATGGAGCTAGAGGGCTGAAAATTTCAGCATTTACTCCTTAACATATTTTTTGAAAATCCTCCCCTAAATAGGCTTTTAGTGGGGGTTTCAATTTGCAATTTAATTATATGCTGAAAATTCAGAAGTAACTTATTTATTGATTGCTCCATTTTCCATTTTCTTTTTAATTGATCACCCACAACACGGCATGCTACCAAAAGACGTTGGTTACGTGACGGTTTCTATTGTGTGACTAACCAGACCTGTCTTATTAAGTATTTGTTTTCTTTCTTGGCCAAATGGATTTTTGTGTTTATATTTTGCTCGAAACACGAAAATATTATCCCTGTTTCTTTTTTGCGTTCGTCTTGACGATCGGATATTCCAAGCGGATTAAAGTTTTGCCTCCAGCCAATCATTAATGGAGCGAAGTTTTTTTTTAATCGGCTTTTTTTCTCTCCAAGTTTCCTTTAGAAATTCAATTACTGGGTTCCCTTTTCAAACAGGAAAATTATTCACCAATCATTTTCCTCTACTAACGAAGTTGGAATAGAATTATATTTTTACCTATGCTAAGGAAGTTGGAAGAGATATATGAGTGGACGCGCATGATAAATGCACAATGAACCATTTTTTTTAAATGCAAATTTCATTTCATTGAAATTGAGAACTTTTGGAGATATTGTGTGATGTGGACATATAGCTACGAGAGGAAAATTTCATTGAAATTCATTGAGGACTTTTAGAAATATTGTGTGGACAGGTATACAGACAGACACTAGTGAATACATGTGAATGGCCGCGCATGATAAGTGTCCGACGAACCATTTTTAAAAGTTGATATTTTCATTATTTTTAGAGCTACAATGCTCAGTTTTTATTTATTTTGAAGCTTGAACACTCTATAAATCATAATGCAGAGTGTTTAAACTTCAAAATAAAATATAAAAACTGAGTATTGTAGCTCTAAAAATAACAAAAATATCAACTTTAAAAACGGTTCGTCGGGCACTTATCATGCGCGGCCATTCATATGTATTCACTAGTGTCTGTCTGTATATCTGTCCACACAATATCTCTAAAAGTTATCAATGAATTTCAATGACATTTGGTGGAAGGGTGAGCAATGAGCTACAGAAGAAGTGATTAGTTTGGGACGGATCCAGCAAATTTTCCTCTCCTCTTGTCCACACCACACAATATCTCCAAAAGTTCTCAATTTCAATGAAAGTTTGCGGAAGGGTGGGCTATGGGCTATAGAAGAAGTGATTCAAATTTGTAGTGGATCCAGGAATTTTTAGTTACCTCCCCTGCATCGTAACTATTTGTGAACTGGTTTTCATTCAGTTTTTAGTGACAATGGCGTTGGCAGAGGTATGCGCTCTCTGGGGGCTTTCTAGTTTTCCATGTGATCTTTACATTGGCTTTAAGCATATGTTGATATCAACTATGCTTAGCTTAGTTTGGCACAAGGTCAAAAGAAAATGGGTGTTAGAAATTCGCGTCACGCCAATCTGCGTAGTGGGGAGGGCTTAATAGCCTGCCTGGCTATACATGGACATTCGAAATGAACTAATATAGGCATTTACTAAGTTTAAGTTAGTCTGGCATGAGGCCACAAGTTTTGGGTACCCAGTGAGGCTCAAACTCACTTTACAGTAGTTAAGCTCCATGAGACTAGTTCACCAACCATTACCCAATGGCAAGGCGCCCAAATAGGCATTTCAATTCTTAGCATAGTCTGGCACAAGGCCACAATTGTCGGAACACAGTGAGGATCGAACTCAGTACAGTAGTAATAGTCTACTAGACTAGTTCGTTAACCATTACCCAACAGCGGAACACTGTTTATACTTTTTTTTTAAATTATTTTATATTTTAATTTAACGTAATCTTAATTGTATTCTTACTAGTCCACGGCCCTTCGCTTCGCTGACGGTTATCATAAGTGTACAACAACCGGCTCGGCTGATACTATAAGTGTGATGGCACGGTCGGAAGGGAGAAAGGAGAAAAGAAGAAAAAAGGTTTTATAAGATGATAAGAAGCAAGAAGGGAGATAAGAAAGTTAAGTAGTTTAATAAGATGGTAGGAAGAGACAGGGGGATACAATTAGGTAGTTTAATAAGAGTGTAAGAAAGGGGAGGAGAGAGAAGGGGGTTATGTAGTTTAATAAAAGGGTAGGAAGGGAGAGGAGAAAAAAAGAGCGTTAGGTAATTTAACAAAAGGTAGGAAGGGGAGGAGCTGATGGCTGCTACTGATACTATAAGTGTGAGAGGCACGGCGGGTAGGGTGAGGGGAGAAAAGAAAAATAGGTAGTTTTATAAAAGGGTAGGAAACGGGGGGGAGAAAAGAAAGTTAGGTAGTTTTATAAGAGGGTAGGAAGAGAGAGAGGGGGAAAATAAAAGTAGGTAGTTTAATAAGTGGGTAAGAACGGAGAGCAGAGAGAAGGTAGTTTAATAAGAGTGTATGAAAGGAGAGGAGAGAAAGGAGTGCTAGTTAGTTTAAGAAGAGAGTAAGAAGAGAGTGGAGTTGATGGCTGCTACTGATACTATAAGTGTCAGAGGCACGGCGGGTAGGGTGAAGGGAGAAAAGAAAAATAGGTAGTTTTATAAGAGGGTAGGAAACGGGGGGGAAAGAAAGTTGGGTAGTTTAATAAGAGGGTAAAAAGAGAGAGGGGGAATAAAATCAGGTAGTTTAATAAGAGGGTAAGAAAGGAGAGGAGAGAGAAAAGTGTTAGTTTAATAAGAGGGTAAGAAGAGAGGGGAGTTAATGGCTGCTGCTGATACTATATATGTATGACAGACACGGCTCTTATTGTATATATTATTTCATTTTAATATACTATTTTCTATATTGTTTGTTTATAAATGTATTTTATATTCTGATTGTCTGAATTTGTTAAATACCAGCCAATTTGTTTTCGATGTCGTCTTCAGGTTCCAAAGGAAGATGTAAGCGTAGCTCCTCCAGTGAGATGAACATGAAGCTGAGCAAAGACACCTCGTCCACAACAGGGTTCGGTGGCGGAAGTGACCAGAGCCTCAAGAATAATTTCACCAATGAGAGCAGATCAATGCCGTTCTTCCGTCGCACCATCAAATCGTCGACCATGGAAAACATCCCCTTCCAACAAGTCCAGCAGGAACGTTCACTGAAAAACAAAAAACGTGTCGTCAAAATGCTGTTTGTGGTCGTCATGGAGTTCTTTATTTGCTGGACTCCACTCTTCACTGTCATCACCTGGGAAATACTCGACATTCCAAGTTCAAGGTACTTATTTATAGCTTCTGTTTCTGTTTCTGTTTATATATATATATATATATATATTAGTCTGAAAAGGCTTTTTTAAAATTTTACAACGAAAGAAGTGTTTTTAAATTTCACTCACTTGATTCATGGTCCGTTCACCCTTGGTTTTCGCGTGTAAGTGAAATATGCCGCGTGTGAGAGAGAGAGAGGGGGAGAGAGAGAGAGAGAGTGTGTGTGTGTGTGTGTGTGTGTGTGTGTGTGAGAGATAGTGAGCGGAGTAGAGATAATGAATATTTATCTTTTACGATAGAAATGGGTGGGGATAGAGAAAATGAACGTTTGTCTTTTACGATAGAAATAGAGAGAATTAAAAGCTCACGTTGTTTCAGTGTGTGTGGAAGTGTGTGAACCAAAAGTAATGATTGGTCAAATGTAATAAAGCATGGGGAAAGATAAAGGTGAAAAAGTCTAATTGTGCACATAATACAAAGTTGCATTAAAGCATATACGAAAAAAATATTTTACGTTTTGGCACGTATACTTGGCACGTCAGGACTTTCGAAGACTTGATTTTATAGGCCGGGGGGCATCAGGGCCTACCGTGCACCCCCCCCCTATTCTACATTTAGGGTACGTATACTTGAGATATTCTTGTAAAATCCAGAAATACCTATAAATTATTTTTTTGTCTGAAATTTAGCCTTTTAAAGTACTCAGATATCTCAACTGGGGGACGAGATATGAAATTCTATTTTTTTGGTGTGTGCTGGCGGCCATTTTGTTTTATGCAACTGAGGTAGTTCTTCCCAACCTTTTTCGTGGGAACATATTTTTTCTGAAAGAGGACATCCTAAGGAACATTTTGGTACCCTAAATGTAGAATCATGGGGAGGGGGGCACGGTAGGCCTTGCTGGCCCCCGGCCTATTATAGACAAGACGGGGACCTAGTTGTAAGTTTTTAAAAAAAGCGGTAAAAACTGTTCTCAACCAAAACAGCAATCTATTTGAAAATCCGTGTTTCCTCTTAATTTTAGATCGCTACGTGCAAGTTTATTTCAAGAGCTTTCTTGTTCTAACTCTGTGAAAGGATGTGTCTACGTTTGTTCTAAATAGTCAATTTCATATTTCAACCACCAATGGAAGTTATACAAATTATTATCTTTGTTTAATTTGGACACTAGTAAAAAATCTACTGTTACAGACGGTTGGCTTTCTCACACTCTGACACACACTGATACACACTGAAACAATATGAGCTTTTAATTCTCTCTAACCTCCGTTCTATCGTAAAAGACAAACATTGATTCTCTCTACCCTCCCCCACCATTTCTATCGTAAAAGATAAATATTCATTATCTCTGCCGCCTCCCTTTCTTTTTTCTCCCCGCCTCTCTCTCTCTCTCTCTCTCTCTCTCTCTCTCTCTCTCTCTCTCAATTCTAAACCGAAACGATAAGAGATGCAGACCGCATCATAAACACGTCACTTCATGCGGGCACAAAATATATGACCATTGTAAATCGAACCTCCCATAAAACATATTTTTTTTTTTTTGGGGGGGGGGTGATATTCAAAAACTATCTTACTAAAGACCCGCCCGAGGGTCACATTGGTACATACAGGAAATTTCATCTCTTGTATAATGTTCCACTACAAATAATATAATCTTGCTATGTTTGGTTTGGAAGAAAATTAACTTTCTATTAAAAAAATGTGGTAGGGGTGTACTCATTTATGGACGACACTATATGTCCTTGACATCTCTGAGGCAAGAAGGGTTAATGGTGTTTGTGAATAACACTTGTACTGGATTACATCACACCAGTAGAAGAAAAGAATCCTTGACCCGACTGCACTCTTCTCCGCTAATCATCGTAGTATGTTAACGACCAGACCATTGTTAAGATATTTGGCGATAAATCAGAGTGCAGGGACAGCTAGTTCACCAGTGCAGTGATGGCATTCCTCACTGGGTGCCCTACTATTGTGGCCCTGTGCCAGACTAAGCTCTCTTAGTAAATAACGATAAGCATTGTTTGGTGTTGGATGTGCAGAGGGGCGTAACGGTTAGCGGCACTGGAGAGCGGATCGAGTTCGAGTTTCGGCCGAGGCTGTTTACGTTCACTTCGCACTAATGCCCTTGGGAAAGGCATGAATCCACCCCACCCACCCCCCAGCTATCGGCAAATAGCAGGACAGTTGGAGCCATTCAGCCCTGTAAGGCAGATCATCTTATAGCTGGTCCCAAGCCCTGGTAAAGGAAGAAGATTGGAGTGGTTGCGGCCCTATGCTCCAAAAGGGAATCTACAGGAATAAACATTGCTTGAAATTCTTTCAAATTTTTGTGAAACTCCAGTCAAAGTTGAAGTTGACTTTGTTTTTCCCCATAACAAGAACAAGAACAAACCTCACCTAATTCAGGGGAGTAAACACTTCATTGTTTGTCTGTGCCGTCACGTTAAACCAAACAGATATATAAAATTAACATTTCCCGTCTAAGTGATTGTTAGGCGACTCTCTTACCTACTGAGCCAAATTGACTAGTCTTATTTATTTATTATTTATTATATATACAGTACTAATATTACAGTAATCATCTTCAGTAGGAATATAAGTAGTAGTGTAGTTTGACCCTGCAGCAGCCAGGCTTGTTAAAAGTTAAATTTAAGGCAGACATTTTCCTTTCTTGCTAGTAAAATGTATTCGTTATTACAGCCTTTACGAAACCTAACTAATTATTTTAAAAGCCATTAAGATTAGTAACAAAATCCCATGCTTTTAAAATAATTGGTCATTTGCTAATCTTGTCTTTTTATGGATTAGAAAGAAATTTTGGGAGGAAAGTTTTTAATTAATTATCAAATTTTCTAAAGAGGTGAGGGTGGACTAACGCTTAACGGCACGGAGAATGGAATTGGCGAACCGAGTTCAAACTCCGGCTGAGATAGATAGATAAATCCTGCATGTGATGAAAGAGAATATTTTCTTATTAAAGTGTAACGGAATGATATGAAAAGAAAGGGGAGACAGTAATATGTATAAATGATGAATAGCAGCGGGGTTGGCTTGATTCGTAGTCCAATCGATGTGCTTTCGGAGGTTGTTTGAAATCTCTCTTCTTTGGTTGGCTAAGTCGTTGAGACAAAGGGCTGTGAATTTTGGCGCGGAAAATCTTTGGAGGACAAAGAAGATTAACCGTTGATCAGTCTCCGTTAAGGACCAGGACAGTTCGGCACACGGCCTTTGGCTCATAACAGGGAGATAGGTGGGAGAGAAAGAGAGAGGTACGAATGGGTGAGGACAGACAAATAGTAATCATAACAGACTTAGTCAGAGTTTTTTAGTATTTTCTCAACCCAAGGAAAAACGCATTTCACTATGGATAATACGTGAACTCGGTCCAGCACATGGAAATAATACTTAGAAGTAAATCAACCCTCATTTTATCCTAAGAGATGAACTCTAATGTTTTAAATTCACCCCAGGCAGATAAGGTATGTGCACGTAGCTTTTTATTTCTTCACAAGATTCGTATGGTGTTAGAATGCATCACTGCATTTTGTATCTCTCTTCTTTCTCCCGTTTTTAGTTTTCGTTTTCACCCTGGTCTTTCGTGCGTCACATTGTGTCCCTAAATTCGATTCCGCCCGTCGCTGAATTAACCAAACCAAGATTGTTGTCTGAAGAAAATGCACCATGTAGTTACAAAAGCACATCTTTTGATAATGTATGAATAATAATAATAATAATAATAATAATAATAATA
>VCCN01000920.1:7854947-7873728 GCA_006491835.1 Architeuthis dux
TAATAAAATTCAGATTAATGGAATTTTTACATTTCCCCATTAATCATGAGGGTCACATTAATTCTCAAAGCACAGATTCCAATGAAATTTTGCAGTTCAAGAATAATGTTGCTTTAATCAGGCTGTTATTTTTGTTATATTAATGTTGTTTTCTGTAAAACCGATTCTTTCAAAAGCCTTGCAATAATTTAATTGATTCCGCCGCCTGCACTGAAGCAATGACCATGGACGCAATTGTAAATTGTCTTTTGCAGCTCCCCTTATAACCATTTACAATAATTGCTGCATTTAATCAAGCACGCCCTTAAAAGTTGGTCTAAAAATTAGTTTCTGTGATTTTTAACTGTCGTCAGTTCTAGGAATGCCAAAAGGTTTTTCGTTCAGACCAAATTTGAATAGGTTCATAAAAAGGGGAGGATGGGAGAGTTGGCGAAGAAATTCTTTCTTCTTTTTTACGTCCCACTACGTCATATTATTCTTTTTTTTTTAATCAATTCTCGAATTAAAGCGTTTGTAATTTAAGAAGCTAAAACATTTTTTTACATCTCATTTTTTTAGCGTAAAGTTATGACATATAACTTATGGGGAACGCAATTTCATTAACTCTAAACTGGTTGACCTCTTTCCCCCGCTGGCTGTGCGCTGATGCCTGATCGACATTTTCTTTCTTTTTACAATACAATGCTTATTGCATTGGATATACAATCTTTCTCTTTAGAAGAAAACGAGATATTTTCGCGACTTTTCTGTACAAGCTGTTGCCTTATTTCCTAGTTGTAATCGATCGTTGTTTCTTTTCCGTTCGTGTGTCGATATCTCTTTGCTTTCTTGGGGAGATCTTCTTTTTCTTGATTTCATAAACTCTGTAATTGCCGTGAAGAAACACGAACGTATAACCTCAATTCTCACGGGCCACATTTTTCTTCTCTGCCTGTCTGGTGTCTTCGGCCCCCTTAATCTACGACTAATACCAAATCAACTCGAGTACTGACCCAATCTGCCAAGTCACTCCCACAAGAGCCGTTACCTTATTGATCCGCTCCTCTATCCACTCGTGTTTCTATAACGTTTCATTAACTTTATCAGATCGATGCGTTGATTCCCAGGGCCGGCTTTAATCCAATTGGACCAATTGCTCCCAATTGGACCCCGCGCCCGAGGAGACCCCGCGCTAGGGTAATCTACTCTAATCTTATCAAATACACACAGAACACATCGCAACGTACACCTGACACCACATTGCAGGTTTTAGAGAACAGCAACGATTTTAATTTTCTTCTGAAATCTTAAAAAGTCAGTAGTGTTTGTTTATACTGTTTTTATATTTTGAAATTCATTTCTTTCCATTCATAGAGATTTAAAGTCTATTGTATAATAAAGCTGATTTATATCTCTAAGATTCTACAGGCCTTGGCTGTAAACCCGGGGTCCTGCAAAAAGAATGTTCCCAATTGGACCCCGCAGCTCCTAAGGACCCCGAACTTGACTGTTCATACGATTCTCCACCTGTCTTCAAGGCTATCGTTTGAATCAGCAACTGTCAGTTTTTCTGCGAGCAAACATTGCACTTACGCTAACCCTTTGAATACTCCTAGGAAATGTATATCCCGAGGTTTCTATGACTGTTGGGATATATAGTAATGCCCATAAATAAGTATACCCCTACCACTATGTTATAGAAAGTTCATTTTCTTCTAAACCAAACATAACAGGATTTTATTATCTCTAATTACACAATAACAACAGATATTATCAGGTATTATTTATGACCAAACTCTACAGCATTGAAATTCTGTTGCCAAAAATATGAATATGTTTCCGCCCAAAGATGAGTACAACACTACAAAAATATATTTTTGGCAACAGAGTTTCAATGCTGGAGAGTTTGATCATAAATAATACCAGATAATATCTGTTGTTATTGTGTAATGTTCCACTAGAAATAATAAAATATTGCTATGTTTGGTTTAGAAGACAATTAATTTTCTATTAAAAAGTGGTAGGGGTGTACTTATTTATGGGCGATACTGTATATGTCCCGTAGATATCTTTTAGAGGTCTACTGGGACATTCTAATCCAGGCATTAAGCACCTTAATAGGTTAGTCTTGGGGGTGGGGGGCTGAGAAACATTTTCCGATTCTTCAAGTGGAACTTCTTTCAATATTCACTGACCATTATTTGGATAAAAATAGCATCCTTTTCATGGAAGGTGGTATATCTTGCAATCATTCTATGGCTGTTAGGATATGTGTATATGTCCCGTATATCCCTTTTAGAAGTCTACTGGGATGTATGTGTCACGAAAAACAGAGTAAATGAGATTTTCATGGCTTTTGATGATCTCATCAAAGTATGAAAGCAAAGCAGAAATTAATTAGTATTACATGACTGAATGAACAGGACATACGTGTATGTGAAGTGATCTGCTAATTGCGTGTTTTCATCTGTTCTGTGACAAATGTCTAATTGGTCAAATGTATCCTGTCATGAGTTTGGTTCTTCAAAATTTGAAAATGTTTAGATTTAATAAAAGAACAGTTTTTTCTTTCCAACTATTAAATCAAATTTAATTCGTGTTTGGCTTTCCTGTACCTTTTTAAAAATCCAGAAATTAAGCATCTTAATAGGTTAGTCTTTAAAGATCTTATGGTGTGCAATTTTCTTTCCTGTGACAAAGGTATGTGCGCACTTTTGGATTCGACATAATCAATCAATATTTTTTTCAATAAAAACTCAGTAAGCTATCTGCAGAATTTGAAATCTTTTGTGCGCACATTCATTTTCTGTGCTCTGGTTGCAAATGTGTACAATGTTCCCCCCAATTCTTTGTTGTCAATGTGCACAGCTCAGAGGGAACTATGGAAGGTAATCATTATTAGTAATTGTGGCATTGTAGCAATTGTAAGAATACAATGACCTATGTAAGAAAAGAAATTCAGGTGATTAGACTTCGTTTACAAACATTCATTCAACGATTAATCTTTTTATAGACATGAGATAAATGCATTTGAAATGAAATCCTCCATTCTCAACTCTTGTTTTTTCTTCTTCTTCTGTTACAGGCGCAATTTGACCAGCATGACCAAGTCGTACATCCAATTGTTGGCCTACACGTCCACCTGCTGTAATCCAATCACTTACTGTTTCATGAACAGTCGTTTCCGGCAGGGCTTCATATCCGCCTTCCGGTGCCGTCAAGCGCATGCGCAAACGTTTAAAGTAAAATCGAGTAACGCCGTCATCGCTTAGGATTGTACCTAGTTCATGCATATGCATTACTCAGCCCTGTGAATTATATTAATAGATGTGTGTGCGTGGGCGTGTGTGTGGGGGGGGTGTAGTTAGAGAGGCAGCGTGAGACACAGAGAGATAAAGAGTTGTTGTTACATTAGGAAGAGTATTATTTATTTATTACTGTTCGATCAGATGAAAGGAAGGATGTGTGCCAAAAACGGAGAATATCCTGGAACATTTGCTTTTTCAACAAAAGTACAAATACTTACGACCCAACAACCAATACAAAAGCATGCTTAACATTGCAATACAATAAAGCCCATAAACCAGTGGTTCTCAAGCTTTATTGTATGACGGCACACTAAGAAATATCTTTCACTTACGCGGCACACCAACTCTTTACTCCGTTAAAATATGAATACATGTGTTATTATTGAAATGGTTCTTCGGACGACTGAACTCCTTCTTGTTATTTGTGTTGCAAACACGACGTATCGGCCGATCCATTCTACGGACTTCTTCAGGTGTAAAGTCTGAGTGTGATGGGTTAAACAGAAGTTATGTTTAAAGGCGGGAGGGCAGCCCTTATAGCGCATGGCCCGGGTGTTTCTGTGTCTTTGTTCTGTCGGGTTTAGATTTGTTGGAAAGTGGAAGCCACATCGGGTTGAAATCCGCACTTTTCTGGCTAATGCATTTAGTCGATATTTTGATGTGAGCTGCCTCTTTGATTTTTCTCTGTTCAGGAGGAGTTCAATCGTCCGAAAAACCATTTAGATATTAATGACCCTTCTCAAAACTATAGAAAATACATGTGTTATTGTTTGATCAACATTCTTCTTCCACATAGCAGTAAACTTTGAAGTAGTAATGTTGAGTGTGCTGTAAAGTCGATGTACTGTAAAAAATGAAATGAATTAGACGAAAACATTTCAGTAGTCACTGAACGAAACTTAAATATCAATGTACTTTTCCCTTTCATCTGTCACTAAAAAAATTGAGATCTCAGAAAATCTAGTGATAAAACCATTAGATTGGCAACTATGTCGCGGAAGCGGTACAGACATAATAGTAGGAGCTCATTTGTAATACTTCTCAAATCTTTTAATAGAAGGGAGTGATGTACCTTTTTGGAATGCTTAGGCCACAAGGGAACAGAAAAAATATGTTTACAATTCTTTAAATAATTTTGTGTATTTTACAGACCAAAATAACCAAAATGTCCGAATATGATTAAAAACAACCATATAAGCTACAAAATTAAAAATGTGTAGCCAAATCTATTCTGTGCTCCCCAAAACTGTGAAAAAGACAAATTTAAAAATTGAAATACCAACATTTGTTCTAATTTTTGCCCATATCGTATGACGTCATGGATAAATAAGCCCACATATGGTAAAAACTAACGCGTCAACTGGAAAACCTGATAATTTGTAACAGAATGCTTTTATGGTTGTACACAACCTCATTCTTAAACATGAATGTCATAAATTATCTATGTCATTTGGGTCACCTATTTATAATGGCATTACTTCCAATGCCCAAATATGCGTGCAATACTGGTGTATCGTTGGCTTTATACTTAACTTGTATACCCTTTGTGCGTGAATCTCTTGTGCATGATTTAAAGGAAGTCTCGATGTATCCATCAAATATGACACGAACTTTATCAAATCGCTCAGATTCACGAAATATTTGTTGAACAAAGGCGTCAGCAGAATCTATGCATTTATTTATGTGTGGTGACTTCTTTGTGTCAATAGTGTTAACAATTGCCATTTCATCAACTATAATCTTATAACTTTCTTGCTGCATGTTAGCATTACCATCTGAAGAACGAGGTTGTACATCTGCCATCAATAGTTTAAAGGTTGCGAACTACCGATGATCTGTCACTAGTCGATTAGGGTTTACCATCTGAAGTAAATAAGACAACAGAAAACTTGCATTCTCCCAGATAAGTTGGTGAATCTATGCTGTAGCGAGTCTGGCATGCAACTAAACACCTGGATATTAACGTATGTTCTTCTCTAACATTCATAAGTTGGTCCTTTATTTTCACTGTTATGGACTTGACGCTACCTTTAAAAGTTGAGGGATTCCTTTTCTTTAATGTATCCCAAATTAATCTTCCAGTATCTAATTGTTCATAGATGTAAATGTTAAGTAACGTTTGGCCCTCAGTGTCATGAGAAAGAAACTGGTCTGCTAGTTTCGGATCTAATACTTTCTTTGTTATGGTGTTGTGTAGACATTCGGACTCATCGAGATTCAAAAACACGGCCAGAAAACTCATAGTGCTAATCTCTTTTTGTGTTAATGGCCTCTATGTTGAAACATGAACAGAAATCCTCAATTATCTTATTCATTAGATGAGCAACTAAAAAGTACTTTTCCAAGACCAGTTCATTATTTACAATTCCATTAATACCTACAAGGACCTCCATGGACTTATTTTCGTGCTTGGTAGCGTGGTCAGCACTAATTGGGGAGGATAGAACAATGGTCCTGTTGACTGAGAAGTTGCCGTTTTCGAAGAAGTCCCAAATGGCTCTGTCTTTATCTTTCAAACTATATATTTGGGATAAATATAGTGGTGTAAGCGGAGCATAGTTTTGCATGTCCGATGCACAAAGGTAATTTGCAAGTTCATGCAGAGTTAAAAAAGTATAATTCCTATAGCTGTTAACGAGTATCTCTGATAAAAAGAAGCAGTAGTTCGAACAATCTCAAGAAAATCCGAAGAAATCTATTTTCCATACAATAAACCACAAGTAACGTTTGGCCCTCAGTGTCATGAGAAAGAAACTGGTCTGCTAGTTTCGGATCTAATACTTTCTTTGTTATGGTGTTGTGTAGACATTCGGACTCATCGAGATTCAAAAACACGACCAGAAAACTCATAGTGCTAATCTCTTTTTGTGTTAATGGCCTCTATGTTGAAACATGAACAGAAATCCTAAGTAACTCAATATTGCGTCTCTTATTTTATGAACGATTATCTTCGAATAATACATGGATAACACTTTGGTCTCTGTAAGTATAACCTGTACAATGACAGGTATAGATTCAAGAATACTTTAAAGAAGAACAATACAGGTGTTTGCTCAACTGTTGTTGTATCATATATACCTGCTCGGACGAAGCTATGATCTAGACCACTTCCGTCAATTACTTTATCAATTGTTTTTAATGCACAGAAAACGACATGCAGTTCATCCAGACGAACTCTTTCAACACATCAGCCCCCATTTGCAATCGCACGCACTTAGAATAAAGTTGTAAACCTAAAGAAACTATTGTCTTTTCACCGTGTGAGATATTTGCATTCGAATTACGGGCAACTTCAATAGCTGAGTAGAAATTCATCATTCAAACTGAAAGGATTAATGATCTACTCAAATAATGAATGGTGTTATTTTCTTGGTTCGCTGGTCGTAACACTGGACTATTCCACGGTTTGCTGAAAATACTTCCTAGCCTCTGTTTCAAACTACGCACTATTCCCGGTAAACGAATTCTGTATTTCTTTTTTCTATAAAAAAACCCATCTCAATACAAATATATCAGTGAATTCTTTTCCACTGGAATTAACGAGTAGATCATATGAAAAAATCCAGATCAGGACAGACGTCATATAGCAATGATCAGCAAGCTAATCTTGATGGCCGTTGTTAGTGGGTTCGATCCTCATCGGGTCTCTCATTATAGGTGGTCTGATACCAATATATCCGTGAATCTTTTTCCGGGTATTAACTAGTTATTGAGATGAGACTCAATGGATAGTTATTACACTTTAACATGCAAATAGTTTTTGTCATGATATAAGAACAAGATCTCAAAACAAAGTTGATGCCGAAGAGATACAGAATTGGTCCTTTTAGTGGGTAAAGGGAATTATACATACATTCACAAGAGTACGTGTTACTATTTAGGCAGACACGGTAGTGGTCATGAAAACAAGGCCACGTGTGTTGTATAGCCAGCTTGGACTTGGTTTATAAAAATATGATGATATATTTTTATTGCATCAGATACATCGTGCCATGGCGGAGAATGAAGAGTGGGAGAGAGATAATGAGAGCAGACAGATTTTTCTCAACAGGGAAATTGGTGTTGTGTTTGTCCTGAGCTAGGTGCTCTCTCTCTCTCTCTCTCTCTCTCTCTCTCTCTCTCTCTCTCTCTCTCCCCTTTCTGAGGGCGCATCTGTGGATTTTATGGGGTTCGACCGCCCACGCTGGTTTTCCAGCCCACCATCTGCAGCTCAGGGTTTAGTCGATATCCTGTTCATGACATTTGAACACCTGGTGTGTCTGTTTCCGGTCCTCGACACCTTGCAGTTTGGGGTTTTGGTCGATATCCTGTTTATGACTTTCAATACCTGTGGGGATCAGATCTGTGACTCCCACCCACGGCTGCCTAAATATCTAACGCATGCATACAAAACATTTTTACACATATATCACATAAGAAAAAGGTAATTTCTCAGATACTCAATATCGCTGATTAGGGAACGTTGTTCTTCGCGTTTTAATTCATACTTGGTTAATAATGAATCGTTTTCAATTAGACAATTTCACACAAAATTACCCCCCCTCCCCAAACTATTTGTCAGCTAATTCTTTTCTTAGAAACCCTTTCACACTTACAGGCCAAATTCAGACTTCATAAGGAATTTCGCTTATTTTGACCATATACGGGCATTGAAAATAATGTCAAAATTGCCCAAATCAGGTCAATTATTATTTTTTTTTAAAACATTTGTTTTAGGATTATATTAGTGATCTGTGACCAAAATTAGCATAGGATACAAATCTTCAGCCTTCAAACGTGTAGCGTTAAATTTTACCATATATGCACATATGAATGTATGACCTCGTTATTATTAGCTCTATAAAGTACACAAAGTTATCTTGGCCAGCTGGTCGGGAGGCGATCACCATTAGCATGCTCAGGATTCGTCCTGAGAAGCTTTTGGGATCTCCACCCCTCCCCACCCCTCTTTATCCCGGTCATCGTGGCATTTGTCTCAGAGACAGGGATTTGGGATTCTCCCCCCTCAAGTCTCTAGTCACGGGGACATGGGATCCCCCCTCCCCCCTACTGAATCCGGCACTAAATGACCCACCAAGGGTCGATGTGCCGTTAAACAAAACAATCAATCAATCAATCATATAAAATACACCAAATGGCGAAACAAATTGCATTTTTTCTGTTTCTTTATAGTCTAAGCTTTCCAAAAACCTATAGCACGCCCTTCTACTATAAAATCTGAGAACCTTTGGGAACCCTATTTTGTTACAATTTAGCTCCCACTATAATACGTACTGGACATGTTAAAGGCTCAAAATACAATATGTTTGTGTATTTGGAAAAATTTACGCGAAACACTTGGGAGATAGTTGTGGCACACTATTGTTGCGGCACACAGTTTGAGAACCACTGTCATAAACAGTTTTGTGTTTAACTAAGTGGTTGGGCCAGTGACAAGTGTGAAGCGTCTGGCTGATAAAAGCCAGTCATTGAAAAGAAAGAGGGATAACTATAGACTAATTTCAGAGCAAAGCAAAAGAGCCAAGACTCGAAAAGGTCAACCCAATACGTTTAAAATCTGCGATACCCACATGTATAAACCTATTAAATACTTTCAAATATATTAAATCTTAAAATCTTTCAAAAACGTTTAATCTCTTTGGGGTGTTTTAGTCCTGAAGAAGACATTTCACACCTATACCCAATTGGGAATCTACGATACCCAAGAGTAAAAACGCTTATATATGAAACAATATTGTCCGTTAAGATGAGACAAAAACATTGGACGGCGTCCATTGCATGATTGGGGAGATTTCTCCAAAAACATTGTTTGACATCTTTATCGTTTCTTTGTATGGTATACTACGGTAAATGACACGGAAATTGAACCTTAAACATTAAGTCTAAAACCCAGGGATCGACTTTAATCATCATCATCAGCCATTATGAGTCCACTGCTGGACAAAGACCTTTCCAGTAACTATTAATTCCGAACCGTTTACCCTCTATGGTTCAAATTGGAATATCATCTGCTTCTCTGATTTCTTGAATTCAGTTCAAAATATCCACGAACTCTCAAACCAAACACCTGAAAGTATTTTGCGTCTATGCGAGCCTCTAAAATCACCCTTTCTCAGCTGTGGTTCTGCAGAACTCTAGGATTTCGTGAGAGGTTGTTAGGGGTAACGCGAAAACTTTATACATGCGACAAAAAAGTATCTGGCTTCATTTGATGTGTTTTATATAATATTGATTGATAGTATTGATAACCTTTATTATTATTGGGTGACGTATTGTAACACATTATTTTTATTAAATCTGACTAGTTTTTACCTTCATCTTAATTTGTAGTTGTTTTTATACAGCTTTCCTGTTTTTATACAAATGTCATGAAAAGTCTTCGTGGCCGATTGGTAAAGGCATCCAGGCGTAAACTAGACTCTCTCTGGTAATGAGGGTGTGTGTTCGATTCTCACCGAAGGCTTACTCTTTATTTCCGATCGCGCTGTTATTCACAATGGTCCGAATTGAAAGTTGTATAAAAACAACTAAAAATTAAGATGACGGTAAAAACTAGTCAATTTAATAGAATTGATGACTTTGGACATTAGAAGCACCAGAATTTAAACCAACCGAAAAAGAGCAGCGGCTGTTATTTTTTTACAATCGAAAAGGTTAACCCAATACATTTAAAATCTGCGATACCCACATGTATAAACCTATTAAATATTTTCAAATATATTAAATCTCAAAATGTATCAAAAACGTTTAATCTCTTTGAGGTATTTGGCCCGTGAGTCGTCATCACGACTTCACACCTTCAGTTTTTAAAGGATTTTTTCTTTGAAAGAAAACATCTCAAATAATATAATAAACTCCTTATAATTAGGATACTAGACTTTCGACGTTTATTGATTTATCGTCGATTTATATCGCCAGTAGTTTATAATATAATACACCATATAAAACTTTGAACACACAGATGTGTCGTTGGATGTATAATACAATACATCATATGTACATATACAATTTTGAACACACAGATGTGTCGTTGGATGTATAATACAATACATCATATATACATATACAATTTTGAACACACAGATGTATAAATATATATAAAAATATTATCCGTACATCCAATATGTACGGATAATATTTTTATGCAGGGCTTCCTTGAGATATGAATGCTATTTCAAGGGTTCTTCCGGTCTAAAAAGGTTGAGAAAGGCTGGTTTAAATGCTGGATAGTCGAACGTGACAATAAATGACTAACGTAGATGAATGGACTGTACATTTCTTTAAGATATCAAGTGTGTGATATTGTCATGTTGAGTCGTGTGTGTCTGTTATATATGAGGTCTGTCCCGAAAGTAACCAGCTATTTAATATTAACGGTAAAATAACCAACCATAGGAATGTTGCCATAGTCCCCTACAAATTATTCCCATTGGGACATCACACACTTATCCTAACGTCCCTACGACTCTTCAAAACAGTCTGCAAAGGGATCGTCATCAGCTGCCTCGTTGCGTTCTCCTTAATCTCGTCCAAGGTCTGAAATCTCTCTTTCAACGAAATAAAAACAGAAATTGCAGGCAGCAAAATCTGGGCTGTAGAAGATGGTTAACAGACCTGGGTGATGCGATGTTTTGCCATAAAAGAAAAACTGCACCAGACGTGAAGAATGATTCGCTCGGTCATTGTGAATGTGACGATAACACAATGCACACGATCACTAAATGGTGTATCTCTGCCGACTGACTAACCCCACGGGAGAGTATATGTTCATACATGCACAGTAACGCTCTCAACGATTGCTTACCACTGGGCCACGGTGGTCGGTCTAATAAATGTAATATGATGTAATATAAATGTGTTAAAATAAAATATTTTAATCATTTTACAAGTATGACATATCTTAAAACATGGATTTACACAAGGACGCGCAACTGGTTCTCGAGATATTCAAAATGGCTGGAAAATAAAGTATTTTAATAGTTGTACGTGTATGAAATATCTTAAGACATGGATTTACACAAGGACGCGCAACTGGTTGTCGAGATATTCAAAATGGCTGGATACTTCACTGACAGACCTCGTACTTGTTTTCAAACACCGGTAACTTTTTTTCTTTTGTCTTTATATTTGAAGAATGTTCTTTGTTTCTCCTTTGCTAAACAACGGAAACTTCCGTGAACTAATTACACGATTCCATTTACTATGGAAGCACACACGGACTATAATTAACAGATAGTTTATCAATTTCATATGAAAAGTATATCGTCTGTTCGCTTGATCTTGTATATGTGTTATCTGTGTATGGTTGTTTTGTTGGGTTTCGTTTTGCAGTAAAGTCAACATTAAATATAATTGTCGTCACGGAAATCATTCCTCTTTCTTTCTCTAATTCATTCTACCAAATCTTTCTTTCTTTCTTTCTTTCTTCATAAACTTCTTCATTCTCCTTCTATAAATCTCACCTCTCTCTCTTTAACCTCTTTTTTTTCTCTCTTTCTCACTTTTCATTTCGCATCTTTCATCTTTAACCTGTTCGCAGCCAAGTATGTTTTTAACTGCGACGAAAGTCGACAGTTTTATGAATGTCAAAAGGTTTTTCGTTCCTACCAAATTTGAATAGGTTAATAGCGTTCATAAGAAATGAAGGATGGGGAGAGTGGGCGAAGAAAGGAGGATATCTTTTTCTTTTTTACGTCACACTACGTCATATTATTCCTTTTTTAACTGCGACGAAAGTCGATAGTTCTATAAATGCCAAATCGTTTTTCGTTCAGACCAAATTTGAATAGGTTAATAGCGTTCATAAGAAAGGTAGGATATAGAGAGTAGGCGAAGAAAGGGGGATATCTTCTTTTTTTTCTTTTTTACGTCCCACTACGCCATTAAATTCCGTTTTTAGATCAATTCTCGAGATAAAAAAATAGAAAGTACAAGAAAGAAAGAACGAAAGAAAGCAGACTATACAGTGTTCATAACTAATGTACGCACTTCATACATATATATATTTATAACTTATTCATTTCCCAATGAATTATATTGCATTTCGGACGATATTTTTCGTTTTATTGTTGATGCAATGATTATTTATTGTCGTTTGTGACGTTTTAACGGGGATTCACTTGAAAACTCAATTGGAAACATATAGTTTTATTACAGAAACAAATGCTGACAAATGTTGCCAAATGCTGTCAAAAATTGTGTAAACAACGTCGCAGGTTTTGAACAGAGTCTGTTCTTTTTCTTGTTTAACATTGTGACTCCTGTGCTGGGTGTTTCACATAAATAATCTACATAAATAGAAAGTCTTCATTGCTTGTTTAAAACGCTTTTATTTTCATACAAATCAACTAATATGTACAACGGGATATCTAATAAGTGTATGTATGTATCACCATTCTCCGTGTATAACCTCATCGAGAGTATCGCGGGGTTAGGTATACACGGGCAATTGTTAGTAAGACCCACTTCTGGCTTTCCAGGCCGGCTGAAGCTTGCGGCACCTGGTATTCCCCAATGGTCACCCATCTAGGTAATGAAAAGGCTCGACATTGCTTAACTTTGGTGATCTTACGAGAACCAGTGTATCCAATCCTAGTGCTTAGCGGATATTGAGTACCATTTTTAAAGTATGACTTTGGTATGATGTGAACCGGGATTGAACCCAAGACGAGCCTTCTATCACTGGGTCACGGTGATCGGTCTAATATATATAATATAATGATGCTAGGGAAAAGACAATATGGAGAATCAGAATAATTTGCTAGAAAGTTATTTAATACCTTAACATGTTTCGACTTATTAGGTCGTTTTCAAAAGGAAAATCGGAGAAAGCGAGCTGTCATGTCTGCCTTAACCGAGGTTTCTGACTAAATAAAGTATTTTTGGTAGTGAGTAGTGCTGGTAAATCTCACTTTCTGGAGAGAGAGAGAGAGAGAGAGAGAGAGAGAGAGAGAGAGGGGGGGGAGAGAGAGAGAGAGACTCACTAAACGTTCTTCATTTAGTCAGAAACCTCGGTTAGGGCAGACATGACAACTTGCTTTCTCTGATTTTCCTTTTGAAAACGACCTAATAAGTCGAATCATGTTAAGGTATTAAATAAATCTCTTGCAAATTATTCTGAGTCTCCACATTGTCTTTTTCCTAGCATCATAAGGCCAACTTACATTCTGTATATTCGTCTCTACTATCTTGCAATCTTGTATTTTGTGAACATACTTCACACTTTCTGGTGAGATTTTGTTTCATAGCCGTTGGGGGAATTGGTGATGGGAAAGAATAGCTCAGTACTGTAAGACGAGTTATCTCGTCCGCGGAACTGGACTAACCGCTTGCCAAGACGAGATATCTCGTCCATGTTAGTGAACAGGTTAAGAACAATTCCTCTTTTGTCTTCTTTCTCTCTCTATCTTTTTCTCTCTCTCCTCTTTTCCTTCTCTCTCTCTCTCTCTCTCTCTCTCTCTCTCTCCTCCTATCTTGTCTTTCTCTATCTTTCTCCTTTCCTATTTCTTTCCCATTTTTGTTTTTTACGTTTCGCCTTCTTTCTTTTTCTCTCCACTCCTTCTCTCATATCTGTCTCTACCTTTTTATCTCTTTTTCAGTCCCTCCCCTCTCTCTCTCTCTCTCTCTCTCTCTCTCTCTCTCTCTCTCTCTCCTTACCTCTTTTCTTTTATCCGCCTCTTTCATCATTCTAGATTTTCTTCTCATCTTTCCAGGCCGTGGCAATATACGAGAAGCAAAGAGAAGCAAAGCAAAAATATCTCATTTATTATTCATAATTAATATGCCTATGGTTATAATTGCTCTAATCCATTAATAACTCTAACCCTATATTTGTTTTAAATTACTCACCACAAACCTCTGTATAAAAGCTTTTTTTTAAATTATATTCCCTTTGCTTCTCGTTACGAGAAGCAAAGGGAGGCAACAAGAAATAACGGGAAACGAAGCAAAGATATCACTTATTACCAGTAAAACACATTACTCGGCTTTTTTTTAAATGAAAAAGATGAAACTATTTTTCCAGCAATTAAAACAGAAAAGACGGGAAAACTCTTAATCATTGTCAAACAAAGAGGAATTAAGTCCAGGTGAAAGACAATCAAAAAGGAAGCCATTGGCTGCATTCATCGCATTGTACACAATCATTTATGCAATTTAATTTACATATTTAGAGGAATATTTAATGTGAGACATTTAAAATATAAAGATAATGATGACAGATACCAACATATTTAAAAGGCAACAAAAGATGTACTCACAGATTCATTTATTCATTCTTATTTACATCGACAGCACTGGACTGCTTCGTGTCTCCTCTACTAAATCAACATGGCGTCTCTTCACCCAGAACGTAAACAGTGCCGCCTTACAGGAAGTTGATAAGCGCTCTTCAGCCTAAGGGGCATAACTCAATACTGAAAGGAGGATACTTAACACGAAGAATTGAAGAAACAGAGCAACGAATGAAGAGACAACAATGAGAATTTGAAATTCTTTAATTAATCAACACAGACCTCAGTATAACAGCTTTGTTTTAATTACATTCCCTTTACTTACCAAGCAAAGATGTCATTTATTAACAAAATAAGATGAATTTGATGAAACCATTTTTTCAGCTATTGAAACTGAAAAGACTGGAAACGCTTGCTCGCAGTCAAATTGAGAATTATTAAGTTTAGGTGAAACCATTGGCTGAATTCATCGCATTGTACACAATCATTTGCGCAATTTAATTTACAAATTTTACAGGAATATTCAATGTGAGATATTTACCGCTGATCGTGGAATTGAAGAACGTAGAGACAGAAACGAAATTATCTCCTCTAAATTAATAGCATAACAGCTCCGTTCGTGACTGCCTCTGCACCCCTTTAATTAATAATGGAATGAGCCATCGTCATGGTGAAAAAAGAAAGGGAAGGGAATGAAAGAGAGGAGAGAAAGGAAGAACATGGTGAAAATAATAAGAGATTTCGTTGTCATGGTAATTAAAAACGTCACAGAGACGCTACGTTTGCTTCTATGAAACGGAAGAAAGAAAGAGTTAGGGAAAGAGAGAGAGAAACGGAAAGGAACCCGATTGTTATAGTGATACACTGACAGGTATTGACGAAACTGAACGCTTCAAGAGAAAGGTAAGATAATAGGGTAGGAAGAAAGAAGCAGAAAAGAAGAACAGTTTGGTACGCAGAGGGAAGAGAAAGAGAGGATTTATTTATTTTTCATTCAATTGTCTCACGATTATGGATATCCCGCTATATACATTTACTAGCTGAAAACCGCCCGATAGGATATCAGCTAGTTTGAAATTATTCAATTAATCACCACAGATCTCCGTATAAAAGCATTTTAAAATTACGTTCACTTGGCTTTTCATTGCTTCTCGTGTTTTACCACTACCGTTTTTCCTTGGAGTTTCTTTAATCTTTTTTTTAAATTCCACAACTTCCCGTTTTTATTTTGCTTTCTCATTGCAATGATTCATTGTGTTTCTGGCAAATTAACATATTCAGCGCCAAAGGACGTTAAATAACGTTTTCGCTACTTTATCTGTTAAGTGCCAAACGTCGTTTATTACGTAGTGTCCCCCTTTTCGAAATTCGCGCCTTGTCTTCATTTTGTCCCCTGCACTCTCCTGTGACAAATACCTGACGCTATTTAGTCTCTGTCAATCCCCATTGTTCTATTATTGGCCTATACACGACAGCGAAAAAAAGACATTGGCACTGAAGGTGTTAAAATGCTCTCCAATGTTTCCATTTTCTTCTTCCACCGTTTATCAATTTCCGATTCCCTATCTTTGCATTCCAAAAGAGTCTGCCGTCTTGTTATTGTTTCTGGAAACATAGACCAGTGGTCTCCTCCGGAAGACGCAGGAGAATCATGATACGATTAATAAACTTTCAAAGAAGATTTGTTGTTTTCGATTTTGTTGTTAACTCGCCTTTTCGGCGACTTTTCTTTTTTCAGCCACTTCGTTTGTTTTTTTCAGCTACTTCTTTTTTTTTCAGCCACCTTTCCACTTTTCACTCGCCTTTAGAGCCACTATACTTTTTTCGGCCACTTCTTTTTTTTTTCAGCCACTTCTTTTTTTTCAGCCACTTTTCCATTTTTCACTGGCCTTTTCAGCCACTTTTCTTTTTTCGGCCACTTCTTTTTTTTTCAGCCACTTCTTTTTTTTCAGCCACTTTTCCTCTTTTCACTCGCCTTTTCAGCCACTTTTCCACTTTTCCACTGAAAGATAATGCATTGCAAGTTGTCCATTGCAAGTAATCCATTGCAAGATAAAAGCCCTTGTCCATTGAAAGATAATGCATTGCAATTTGTCCATTGCGAGTAATCCATTGCAAGATAAAAGCCCTTGTCCATTGAAAGATAATGCATTGCAACATAATCCATTGCAAGTTATCCATTTCAAGATAAACCCCTTTTCTATTGCAAGATAAAAGCACTGACTCATAGATAGAACCGAGTTGCCATCAATTACATTAAAACGGACATTTTTATTGAGTTAGCCCTAGAACTGAAATGACGGAAATTCCAGTCATTCGCAGTTGCTGGGTTAATTTTGAGAAGGAGTACAGATATCCTCGGCATTACATCATTCTTTTGATTTTGGGGGGTTTGTTTTACAGCGAGACATTATGAGGCAGACAACATCCTCTTCCCCTCCCTCCTTCACACCGTTATACTGTACCTCCTACCACCCCAACCTAACATACCACCATCACGATTTTTCGAGTTTGGGAACACACAAAAATGTTTCTTATGTAAATTAATGGTAATTGCTTCTTCGCTTTACGACATTTCGACTGACAAAAGATTTGTATAAGAACGCTTTCATTCGGATAACGGGAGAAATCTGTCTTGTATCAGTGGTTTAAAAACTTTGAAAACTCAAAGACCCCTTAAATAAAGACCCCCAATAAAGTAAATATTTTTAGCATTTAGTTTTAAACTAATTAATGAACTACAATAAAAGGCAATTTTTTACCTTTAAAAATCATTTTTATTTCAAATAGATGACATTTAATCGAATTCTAATATATGGTAGATGTCTGTGTATAATAATTATGTTTTTCGATAGCTGGGCGACGGGTGATGATTTGCAATGTCAGGTTCAGAATATTATTTTTCTTTTTAAATATTGATATTCTCGGATGTGACCGTCTTTTCACTTAGGCTGTACCATGCGTTTGCTACTCTTGGCAAGTGGAAATTTTTTCTAAAACCAGCGGAGGTCTGAATTTGTAGTTTATGGCGGTGTCCTCTGGTTTTACTGCAGATAAATCAGTATCCACTCTATGTATGTTGTTCCGGATTCTATAGACCTCTAATAGGTCAGCACGTTTCTTCTGTATTCAAGTAATGATGTGAGACTAGCTTGAATTCCAATATATGGTACAGGTCTGTGTATAATAATTATGTTTTTCGATAGCTGGACGACGGATGATGTTTCTCTTCCACAAGATTTGCAATGTCAGGTTCCGAATATTATTTTTTTTTTAAATATTGATATTCTCAGATGGAACAGCCTAAGTGAAAAGACGGTCAGTCTTTTCACTTAGGCTGTTCCATTCGTTTGCTACTCTTGCCGAGAGGAAATTTGTTATAAAACCGGTGGAGGTCTGAATTTGTAGTTTATGGCTGTGTCCTCTGGTTTTACTGCAGATAAATGAAGTCAGCATTTTCTTATCAGGGCATGAGCAATGAACGTCAGTATCTACTCTATGTATGTTGTTCCGGATTCTATAGACCTCTAATAGGTCAGCACGTTTTCTTCTGTATTCAAGTAATGATGTAAGACTAGCTTGAATTCTAATATATGGTACAGATCTGTGTACAATGATTATGTTATTTGATAGCTGTGCGATGAATGACGTTGTTTCTCTTCCACAAGATTTGCAATGTGGACCCCCGATCATTATTTGTCGGTACCCCAGGGGTCCACGGACCCCAATTTCGAAACCACTGACTTAGATCACAGGTATGTATGTGTTATAGAATTAATGGTGCCTATTTGAATGAAGAAAAAAAAGTCCTACGCACTCATTGGTTGACATTCAGTGATAAAACACACAATCACAAAAGAAAATCATTATTATACTCGGATTTACTCGGACTAGTCTCCTCATATTGGTTATAGTCACAATGTTTCGGTCGTTGTACCCTCCGACCTTCTTCAGGTGTCTGTCGTATTCGGTAACCCTCTCGGAATTTCGAACCGAATTCCTTTATCCATTCCAAAGTGGTAGATCGGTCTCATTCCGCTGTCCATGCCGGAGGATCAGTTAATCCTTCCCAATTCGTCCTTGCGTCACTTGTCTGCCTATTCCGCTGAACCAGAGTATATGACTTTTTCGCACCGTCCAACCCAGGGATTGAACTCATGACCACCAAGCTGGTTACTATATACGCTTAACCAAGGCTTTTATCCACTAGGCCATGGTTCCGTAAATCAATGTATAATAATGATAATTCCTCATCTCAGAAAT
>VCCN01000922.1:0-10771 GCA_006491835.1 Architeuthis dux
TCAACAAAGTGTAGGATAAAAGACTAAAAGAAAAATGATAAACAAAATCCCCAGTTAATAATAATCTGAGAAAGAATTTGTTTTGTTTGACTTTAAAAAAGTAAATGAGAGAAAAAAATTAAATAACATTACTCGAGAAAATAATCATAAACTAGCTATACAAAGTTGAAAAAAGATATATAAAACACTAGGTATTTCTGCGCAGAATACAGAAAATTGACACCTTGATAAAATAAACGTCAAAATATAAAACTTAATTTTTTCGTTGAAAATTAGTAAATTGAAAGATTGGCGAAATATATGAGATACAAATTATTTGTGTGCACCTTATAAAACGAGAGATATTATTGAATCAAAATAGTGTAAATTTCCGTGTAAAAGTAAACGTAATGATTACGAGTAAATCTTCTCCCCTTTTTGACAAGCAAAAAAACACCTAGATTTAAAAAGATTATTTCACATCATCTACTGATCGGATCTTAATAAAATTTTCAATACTTATCGAATAAAGGATGAATTTTTTAAAAAATCAGTTTGTATTCCAAATTTCGGGAAAAGAATATTTTTTCATTGTGATTAAAAACACTACAAGTTTTTTTTTTCTTTTTCCTGGACACATATTTGGACTTTATTCTTTCTAACAAAAACAAGAAAAAACTTATAAAACAACAGTTTTTAAATTTTAATTTACGTTTTAAAATGGGGTGTCCAAAGTGCGCAGCAATACTTAATAAAAACACTAAACAACAAACATGAATTAACTTATTATTATTGTAAATTTCATTAGATTTATATATTTTGATTCTATTTCATTTGAAATCCAATCTAGATAGTCATTCTCACCTTTAAAAACGAAACGCGGCCGAAATGTCCGGGTTTGAAATATTGGCGGCCGAGTGGGCCGCGGCCGTCTTGTCCAGGTCCGAACTGTCCGGGCTGACTTGTCCACGGCCGATTTGTCCAGTTATCGGTGTGGACATATAGGTATGACGTAGGGGAGGTAACTGTGCATGGCTCCGCCTCAAAATTTAATCACTTCTTCCGTAGCCTATTGTCAACCCTTCCACAAAATGTCATGGAAATTCATTTAGAACTTTTGGTGATATTGCATGGACAGTCATGAGTGTATACATAAATAAATGTATTGAAAAAACCCGGAAGAATATCTCTCAATAAAAAAGAAATTCCTGGATCCGCCCCAAAATTTAACCAATTCTTCCATACCCCATTTCCCACCCTTCCACACAATCTAAATGAAATTCATTGAGTACTTTTGGAGATATCGTGTGGACAGAAAGACGCGACCGAATACATATACCTCTCCACTCCAACTTCGTTGGCAGAGATAACAGGTAGTCAGTTTTTGTCAATACGAATAAATGTAATTAGAGATAAACTGGTTTCTTCACTCCCCGCTCTAATGTCTTTCTTTCTTTCTTTCTTTCTTTCTTTCTTCCTTCCTTCCTAGTCCTACTCTTCTCTTATATTTTTTTCGGTTTCTTCATAACACATGAAGGCTATCTTTTTATTCTCTCTCCACACATCTTTATCTTACCAGCTGTTTGAAATTGTCGTCTTCCCATCACCTCTCTAGCAACAGAAAAACGATAAACCTTTTAACAAAATCCAGTCGCTAAGGGAAGCCCACGCATCTACACAGTACAGACCATAAATACAACAAGTCGAGTGTAAACTGTTCTAACGCAAAATTATATTTTTAATCGACAGAATAATCCGCTGTCACTGAGAAGATATTGTAGTTTAAAAAAAAAAAGCAAAAGAACTAACTTAGATCTCTAAAAAGGAATCTAGCTTTTTCTTGAAAACACCTGGTATGGGGTGTATGTGAACCACGGCATTGTAATAATGTAGTGTTTGTCTTCTTTTAGATGGTCTTAGTTGAAAAATCAAGCTGATTGCAGGAGAAATATTTTGTTCTTAACTTCGTTTTTAGTAGAGAATTAGTCAAATTTGTTTTCGTGTACTGTGTACACATACACTTAGTTTTTTTTACAGTCGGTGTCTTCAATGTTTCATCTCTAGTCACACCATTTACTTATTTTACACATGATTTCAGCCACATGGCTATGTATGTAACTACATGATAGCGTTTAATTTAAAAACTTACATCCAACATTGTGTAGATTATATCAGGGGGGAAAAAGGACCAAATATTTAATTATTTTCTGCTTATTGTTTCTAAAGTGATACTACTACTACTTTTAAAATTAGTTGGTTTTGTTTAGGTCGAGTTTACACTTTTTCCCACCTTGTCCAAAAATAAATAATAAAATAAATTTAGTATTGCGTCAAAAAAAATGTCCCCATTTGAAAATTATTAGATAACAAAAAGTTAATGCAAAATGTGCAGTTATTTTTAAAATTCAAAACCTCAACCAAATTCAATTGTATGTGGGGACGCCAGAACCAGCTTCTCTACTTGTCAGTTAGTTTTCACAGGAACTTGTTAGAAAAAGAGAGAACCTTAAAAACAAACTTTTTTCCAGACATTATTATCAATACTTATATTTTTGGTGATGACAAAATGTTGAAACTAACAAATTCATAAAAAACATCAAACCAAAGAAATTCGTTGGACTTTTCTCCTTTTTTTATCACTGTTAATTAGAAACGCAAAACAACCCCAAAGTACACTATATTTCGATTGATCAACTCTCCACCCAGACACTGGAAAGAAAATGCCCCCAAATTGCGCTGTTAGATTTTGTGCCACGACCCAATTTTCCAGAACAGTTTCAGGAACAAGTCTCCATCGTTTTCCCAAGGACCCGATACTTCGAGCCAAATGGATCAATTTTGTTCGGTTCGGACGCCAGAACTGGACCCCTAGTGTCTCTTCAGTCATATGTTCATTACATTTTACCACTGAAGATTCGGTCGGAGTCCTCATGAAGAAATTTGGTTGTCGCACCCGCGTCTTCTTGAAACCCGGAGCCGTCCCGACTATTCAGCCGTCGCCTAATGGTTGCGTTGTAGAAGAAGGATCAAAGATTGAATGTCATAAAAAAGAAAACAGAAATTGCGCTGATAACTTGAGCCAAGACTCATATCAACCGCCCACAGATTCGGATGTCCTATTCAAAGGCAAAGAAATGTCTTCTCTGTTGTCACCGAACTTTAATTTGGTTTCAAATGACCCTACGAATTTGAAACCAATCAAACTAATGGAATGGTTACACGTTAGCGTTGCACCTGACGACAACAAAGTAGAAGAAACAAGGAATGCGTTGTCGACTGAGAAGATGGTAAGAAAACAAAATGATTTTATTGATCTCATATTCGTAAAACAAATTTGCCAACATTAAAATGAAGAAAACCATAATTATTTCGATTCGATATGTTTTAAGCCAAAAACAAATTCAGGCCTGCCAAGGTTAAGAAATTCTCAGGGGGGAAATTTCCTAAAAGAATGAAGAAAATGTTCAGTATATTGAAAACCTATCATAACATAAACCAAGACAATCAACAAAATGCGGGAGACTTGGTAGGTGTGCAAATAGGAGGGAAAAAAATGTTTACAGGCATATTTTTTTCAATGCGGGAGATTCGTACAAATTCATTACATGCGGGGGGGGGCATCACTTGGTTTCAAAATGCGGGAGTGTCCCGCGAAATGCGGGAAACTTGGTAGGTCGGCAAACTATTTTTTTTCTGTTACATTTATTCGATCAACATCTTTTCTTTCGTTTCCTTTGAAAATATATAAAATTCATAAAATGAATTTTCATTTCAAAATATTTCGTATGATTAAATATTTAAAAAACAGTAAATTAAATTTTTAAAATCCATGTTAACAAGGAACAGGTTATTTTATTAAAATATTAGAAACCGTCAACCAAATCTGTCAACATAGGTTTATTCAGTTTTTAAGTTGGTCTGTCTGTATGGCTAGAAAATTCTGACTTTCTGGCACCTTTGGCAATTAATTTCTGCTACGATGCAGGCCACGTTTTGATACTCAACTGTGTAGACTCACACTGATTCATTCGAACTTTTGTCCTCATCTTGGTTGTTATAGTCACAACGTTTCGACCGTGGTACCCTCCGGTCTTCTTTGGGTGCCTGTCGCATTGGTTAAGCGTTTCAGTTTACCCGGTGGTCGTGAGTTCAATTCTTGGGTCAGGCAATGGAATCCAGCGGAACGAGCTGAAGCCACATCACAAGGACGAATGAACAAAAAGGACGAAATAACAGAAGAAATAACTAATGCGAGATATCCCCTTAACATGGACAGTGAAATAAGAACAGTATACTCCCGTGAATTGAATAAAGGGTTCAGTTCAAAATTCCAATAGCGTTACCGAATACGAAAGACACCTGAAAACTGGAGGGTGCAACGACCGAAACGTTGGTTTAAATTTAGTTAAATGTTTATTGTCCGTGTATATGTGTGTAAATATGTAAAAGTCCTTTGTTCCGGTATATTTGTTTTAGTGTAGGTTTGCGATCGTGTAAATAAAATGTTCGTCAGAGATTTGTTGGCGAGAACGAAAAGACAAAGATTCATAGCTGGTCATTGAGTGTTGTGACACCAGCTGCACGCTACTAGTTTTTCTCAAGCGCACAAACTGTGGCGAGTTGTTCTGTGCTGGACCACGTCTTCAACTGAACTAACTTTGCATCAGTTTGTGTACCCTTTTATAAGGTCGGAATGGATCAGAGAAAGGGCTAGAATAAGTGAAAGCTGAAAATACAGTATGGGTAAAAAGTTTTCAAACACTACCTAAACCATAAGAATAATAGCTACAGTGCTAAATACTGAATATTTTGCTTTATGTTTAATAACTATTCCAGTTCATTGTTTCAATCAGTCTATTTACTTCTTGGCGATCACGATGGTATTCGTAAACTTTTTTCGTTACTGCTAATTCAATTGTTGACGCCAGAACGGGAACTTGCTAGGGTTCTATCTATTTGGTTTCAGGCGACGGAAAGGTTAAGATGAATACGCTGAGGTCGCTGTATGCCTCTGGTTGCTAGCATGTGAATCAACTACTGAGGTCTTTGTGAAGTCGCTTGTTGGGTGATAAAAGATTTGGTTTGCATCATTTAAGAAGTCGGTCTTGGCTTTATTTTTGCTATTAGACTGGTGACTGGTTAAGTCCATCGAGAATATGGCACGCTCTCGCGTGTTTGGTTTCTCTGTCAGAGAGTTATTCAAGATGTGTGCATGCCTGTGCGCGGTTAGAGTTTGAAATGAGTCTGGGAAGTCATGGCCTACCTCTGTGATCAACTGCCTGCCGAAGGGTTGACTGTCAAAGGGCGGTTGTAAGAAAGGCTTTTATTTAAATCGAAAATAGGCTCACCAGAGCCTGATCTTATACTTTTTTGTTACATCGCCTGTTATTGTTTTAAAAATAAATTCCGTTTAATTATTATTGTTTGAATAATGAGTTTAGGTGTTGGGATCGTAATGTGTGAATGTGCCATCTCTGGCAGCAACTTATCCGTCCATAGTCGGCAAAGAATATTTTTCATAACACGTAAAAATTGGGAAGGGTTCCTATCTCCCAATTCTATATTGTTGAAAAGGTCTTTGCGCATAGTTTCGTCCGACTTTCCTGAGCGGCACCCTTTAGTAAGTCGAACGGGGTTTTTTTCCGGGACAGCTTCCAAGAGATCTTTTACTTCTCTATGACCACTTCTGGCGACAAAATATCTACAACGTAAGCGAATTTAACACTTTATGAAGTTGTTTTTCTTTATCGAAAACTGTCTGTAACCGTTGAAAGGCGGTAAATATAAATTCAACTAAGCTTCTAGTGGTTCTGTGTTGGGAATTGATGTCATGATTGTTTTTAGCAATGTTTAAAAGAAGAAGATTTACTTTACTTTAGGTACAATTTCGGCTCTCCTTTTCGACTTTAATAAAACAATTTAAAGAATGTTGTTAGAAGGTTTTCTGTGATGTGTTCTGTTTGCAAAGTCGAGTCCACCACTAATTTGTAGCTGAAATATCACTTATTTTTGAAGATCTGACTCTTTTTAATCTGTAAGTAATATGCAACTACAAATATTGTTATGGTATTTTTAACGCATACTAAGTTGAAGCAATAATCAGGAGCATCTTGTCTATATTTAGATATGCGCGAGGAACGTTGGACGTAGTCGCTTTAACTTTCCCCTTCTTCTAGTAGTCAACCAAAGAAATAGTGAAAAAGAGAAGTGTTTAAGAGAACAATTGTTGAAAAGGTCTTTGAGCATAGTTTCGTCCGAAGAAATGAATCAGAGAAAACATTTTGTAGTCAACAGGCAATAAAGATTTATATATGTACAATAAATACCAAGTTAAAAATGGGTATTTTACATGAACTCAAAAGGTTGTGTGTGCGTGCGTGCGACAATGTTGATGTTAAACAGACAAAAGGAATACGAAAGAGTGTGTTTGTATTGAGTAGCGTAGTCTCGCGTGGAAACTGAACGTGTACTAATGAGTTGGTTTTCTGCTCGCCTTGTTATACTAAAAAATAGGCTCCTGTGCTGTGAACAGTTTTGAGAAATGTTCAATCGTACCTTTGATTGTTCCAAAAAGATGACCTGCGGTCATGTGATCGGTTGTGCCTTTTTTTAAATAAATTCCGGCAGGCATTCTGTGATCCTAATTTCTGGCACTTAAACCTGAAAAAAGCATATTTTATTATTCGCGATTCGGGGGTGACATTGTTCACTTCCGGTCGCTACACTGTAAAGTCTTGTCACAGGTTGGAGGCCTTCTTAAATGTGGGGTCTCTTCATCAAGTAAACCGGTTAACTCAAGATGGTTTCAATGATTGATTGTGTTGACAACAGATTTACGTTAGCCACGCTGCAAAAAGGAAATATATTTGCTAAAAATAGGAAGAAATAGAATTATGAAGGGAACGTGACGTATCGAGTCTTATTTGTTATGTTACCTGTCGACGGAGCACTGATATGCAAAGTTTACGGAGGCGAGGGGAAGGCACACACGTTTTGATCGCTGGGGGAATACTATGGGTCGCTCTACGCCGTATAATGTCGTCTTGTATTTAGTTTGCTTTGTTGTTCTTTCTGTTTTCGCTGTGATTAGCCTGAACGCGTTTGTTTCATAACTGTATTTAGCATGTTAAGAAAAGAGATGGAACAAAGACACGTGTTGCTCAGGGCTATTGTCTCTGAAGAAGTGAGCCTTCCCCGTTCCCACTTCCACTCCTAGGACCGGAAACGCAATGGGGGCTTCTGGGAGCTTGCTTCGGCGTGTTTATTGATTTAACATACATAAACATTTCTTATTGATTAACATACATATATATACATAAACATTACAGCCGGTAAATACAAATGACGAAAAGATCGTTCCGTTAGTCACGAGGTAAGCAGGAATTATACTAGTCTAAAGCGACCAGGACCTTGTACCAGCGTTGGGGCTAAGAAGGTCATGAAGAAGCTATAAGGAAAAAGATACTGTAAGCAAAGGAGTTACGCATACTAAAGAGCATGCGGGCTTCACCGACTGGTGTCAACCGAAAAGTGAGCATCGGGCAACTGAAAGTCGTCGTATTTATGGGTAGAGCTAGAAGGAAGTGACGTCAGCAGAAGATAAAGAGCTTATTATAGTTTGGTATTTTATTTATCTGATTATTTAGTTCCGCAGATGTGTATTAATTCTAGCTAACTGAAAATGAGTCATAACAATTGTAATCCAAAATCCTGTTTCTGTTTCATGATCTTACTGACCGAGCACTACAAAATACCCAGCTCATAATATCTTTTTGAAGAAGACTCTTCTTGTGAACATGTTGCTGCCATTCCATGTTGTTGATCATGTAATGTCGCCTGATATTAGTGCCTTTGTTGTTCGTTTGTTCTTATCTGTTTAGCTGTGTTTAGTTTGAACGCGTTTGGTTCACAACCGTATTAGCTGCGTTTAAGAAAAGAAAAGTGAGAGAGAGAACAGAACGATTGCCTGATCCCGAGAGGGCCATTCCGCTCCCACATCCGGGCTCCGATTTCTGGTACCGGAAACGGGGCTCGTTAAATGGGGGCTGTTGGGTAGCCTCCGATTCGGCGTGTTTATTGACTTATAACATACACATACACATTACAGATCAGTCACAACGTTTGAAGTCGCTAACACTTCCAAGAAAGAAAAAAAACGTGTTATCATTGTGAGAGTATCACAATTTAGACACACTTATTGAATCTCCAGAAAAGAAATACCACCTGTCTCCTTTAATATATAACTAGTTAATCCTCGTGAAAAATTCACAGATATCCAGATTTACCCCGCTATCCGAAAGTAGAGCGTTCCTATAAAAGCCTTTCGTCGGACTAAATGGCGTAAAGCGAAGAAGCAATTACTATTAATAAATATAGGAAAAGTTTTTTAGCGTTCCCAGACCCCGAAAATGGTGAGGATGATGTGTCAGGCTGAGTCATCGCAGTTTGTAGTGGTGGGAGGTACAGGAGACTAGGGCGTAGAAGAGAGTGGAAGATGGTGTGCACTGCCTCTATAATAGCTCGATACAAAGCAAAATCTGAACACTAACGTGAGTGGCGTAAAGCGAAATTTCGAAAAGCGGGGACGACCTGTATTTAAATTCTATTAGATGATTTGTTTTAGAAAAGAAACTAAAAAAACTGATTACACTAGAAGATTCCATTGTTTTAAATGGTGGCTAGGTGATATTTTTAGCAGCAAAATTGTTCCCTTCAAGTGGAAGAGTCTATGGTTACAGACAGAGAACCAAGAAAATCACACTGTTCATTATATAAAGCAGATGATCCTAACGTAAAGAAATGTAACTGAAACTACGTCACCATGACGTCATCGCGACGTGTTTAGGTTTGCTGTCTCTTAGCGTTGATTTGATATAACTACACGGGGGGGGTCAAAAGTGAGGAGTCCTTTATTTTCCTTTTAGGGGTCGGAAGCGAGGGGAAACTCTTTTCCATTTTAGGGATCAAAAGTGAGGGGTAACCTTTTTCCCTTTTAGGGATCAAAAGTTAGGGGGGACATATTTTTGGGGCGGGTAATTCAATATTTTTGAAAAATTTGTTTCTATTATTTCTCTATCCTGGTCGACTGAAATTTTGTTATTAATAATACTAGCTGGATCGTCGCCCTCGTGGCGGCCGATTCAGCTAGTATTTCTAATATCTCTTCTAAAGTTGCCCTTCTTTAGCATGCGCACAAAAACATTAACTAGTATGATGAGTCTTTTTCAACACTTTTTTTGTCAGGCATAACATTAATTAAATTGAATAAAGTACCAAAGATAATTAATTAATTACCCGATCGTATAGGAGAGAGCAGGGCTAGTTGTATACAGGAGCAAGTTGATACACTGTCATTAGTTTCAATAAGTGATGACAGATGGCGCTCAGCTTCTCATCGTGGGCAGGCGTCAACATCGACCATATTGTGAGAGGGTGGAAGCCACGTCGGACAACGCTCTTCAAAACTTTAAAAGAAAAACGATTTTGGACACCTTGAGTAGTAAGTATTCTGGCCCCTACGAAAACATTTATAGGCCTTGTAGAAACAGCTCAATAAAACTCGCTTGATTATCTGAAACGGCTGTCTTTATGCTTGATTTGTGTGTAGACTTTGTTTTCCTAGATTTCGATTGTATGGCTTTAATTACGTCGGGAAATAAAATGGTCGGGTCGGGGCTAGTTGTTACATGTTGGTCAGGGATAGCTGTTACATCTTGTAACAACTCGCCCCTCATAAAATATGACTGGACAAAAAGCAACAAAAACCCTGCTGGGGCATTGCGACCGTTTAGAGAGGCTAGTCCAAGAAAGACGCAACGTGGTAGCAACAAAAACTCTACACGGCTATACTAACACACCTGAGAATTCTAATTATTACAAGGGTCATTAGGAAAAAAATGCAAAACCTGTCAAAGGAACCTGGACATTAAATAATTTCAGAAGTCTTCTGGAAATGGGAGAAAGAGAAAAGCTACAAAAGATTGTTGGTGTCTTGCATGCGGCGAAAACTGGCCAAACTCAACCCCAGGGGGAAAATGGGCGAGTGTATTAATTCTAAAGATTGTGCCCATCCCATGGGGAATGTACAGATGAGGAAGACTCTTCATGCCACCTCTGTGAATGAGAGAACTTTTTACTTTTTTTGTTCAATGTTTATGATAAACATTATAATCTTTTAACAGAAGAAAAGTTATTTTACGAAGCTTCTGAATGGGTGGCAAAATAGTGAAAGTGTAAGTAGCCCTAAGTGAGTAGTCAGTTAAGGAATTCGTTATTTTTAAAAATTAGTAACAACTTACCCCATGCCATGTAACAACATGTCTCACATATGGGGTAAAGTTGTATTCAGTTACCTTGAACGATAATTTATGTTATATCTCGAGAATGAAGCAATGTATCATTTTGCTGTTTGGTGTTTAAAAATAAACATAATAATGACCTTCTCATGTCTTTAAGTTACCCTTTGTAGTTTTTTTTCTAATTAATTACACTGCATCCAACTTGCTCGTATTATGGATAGAAGACCGACCACTGAAATCTCGTACAGTTCAGAGGTTTCAGAATAAGTTACTGTGATCCTTACTTTTTTAACAAGAAAATTTGCTTATTTCTACCAAATTAAACCAGAGTTATGCCCCTTTACCTGTTAGTAAAATGCGTCTGTTAATTTGAATTATTTTTCAAGAAAATATTGCACATTTTCAGTAATATTCACAGTAAGGACGATTATTGGTTGATCTTTTAATTTTTATTTTAATTAATGTGTATTTGTGTTTTTTACACAAACATTTTA
>VCCN01000922.1:40593-52993 GCA_006491835.1 Architeuthis dux
GGTCTTCTCCTACTGCGTTTGCTATCTTTAGGGCAACAATCTATTAACCGTTTGCACCATCTGTTATATTTACTTCTTGCTAGGTGTCCAGCCCATCTCCATTTTTGTATCTTAATTATGATCTTTTTCTATCTCTTGGGATTATTCTTAACATTGCTCTCCCCATAGCTGTTTGTGTTATTCTGAGTTTGTTTTCAAGTGATTTAGTTAGTTTCCATGTTTCACACTCGTGTGTCATTACTGGTATTATACATTCATTGTACACTTTAGGTTTTAAGCATATTGGCAAGGTGCTTTTCAATATGTCTCTATATTTACTAAATGCTTTCCAACCAATCGTTATGCGTCGTTTATTTCGCTTTCATGGTCTTTCTCTAACTTTATCACCTGGTCTAAGTAAATGTATTCCCTGACTTCTTCCAAATTTGTACCCTTAATTCTTATAGTCTTATTCGGGACGTCATCGTTGAACTTGAACCATCATTACTTTTGTCCTAATTCTGTTCATTTTTAACCTTATTTTGTGGCTTTCTCTATTTAGATCACTTAATATGTTTTGTAAATCATCCACTGTTTCTGATATTAATGCAATATCATCACAAAACTTTAAATGGTTCAAATATTCTCCGTCTATATTTACCCCCATTTTTTTTCACAAAGATGCTTTTAAGACTTGCTGTAAATAGTTTAAGCGAAATTGTATCCCCTTGTCTAACTCCTTTTCCAATCTTTATCATATTTGTATCTTAATGAAGTCGAATTATTGCAGTTCCATTTTCGTATGTATTCTCAACAACTTTTATATAATTCTCGTTAATAGATCGCTAATAGCCCACTCCCTGTGAAAGTAATGAATTTCTTTTATTTATCTCAACCTACGAAGTATTATATCTATTACTTCGTGTCTTTCCGCCCGTCTGTCTGTCAACACGATATCTCCAAAAGTTTTCAATGAATTTCAATGACATTTTGTGCAAGGATTGTCCATGGGCTAAGGTAGAAGTGATTAAATGTTGGGGCGGACACAGGAATATTTTCGATTGAGAGATATTTTGTTGATACATCTATGTATTCGTTCATGTCTGTCCATATGATATCTCCAAAAGTTCTCAATGAATTTCAATTGAATTTTGTAGAAGGGTGGACCATAGGGTAAGGAAGAAGTGATTAAATTTGGGGGCGGATCTAGGAATTTATTTTATTGAGTTTTCAGCGGGTTCAACTTGATTATAAATTGACGGAGCATAAGTTGTATTCACTTATTTGTAAAGAAATACTTAAAGTCGATAAAATATGCTATAAATTGTCATAAAAAAGTTATCTTATCGTTACGATTTTTATCGGTTACTCCCCGAAATATTTTTTGAAAAAATCTCAAAAGTATGAAGGTTTCCGGCAGAAAACTTATTTTGATTACCATATTGTCTCTATCATGTAACATGGTTTTTGTTTATAAAACGTAAACAAAAATTCGGATCGCCCATAACACCAAAGTCTTCATACCCCCAACTTTTATACAACATTTCATTGAAATATCTTTTAAAAATAAAGAAGTTGTTCAATTTTAAATTACATATAAAATGTAAACGAAACAAAGGATCTGCCATAACTCGGCATTTAAAAAACAAAATTATAGCCCAGGGGGTTTCTCCAACATTCTAACTAAATTTCAGCAAAATCGGCCAAGAATTGAAGATTTTAAACCAATCGGAACCAAAAACATGATTTTTGTTTATAAAACGTAAACAAACAATCAATCGGATTGCCCGTAACTCACTACATCAAAGTCTTCATACCTCCCCCGAAATTTCATTGAAATATCTTTAAAAATAAAGGAGTTATTCAATTTTAAATTACATATAAAATGTAAACAAACAATCAGATCGGCCATAACTCACCATTTCTTTTTAATTCCGGGGGTTTCCCCAACATTGTAACTAAATTTCAGAAAAAATCGTCAAGAATTGGAATTCTTTCCAATTGGAACCAAAAACAACAAAACGTAAACAAACAATCGGATCGCCCATAACTCACTATACCAAAGTATACATACCTCCCCCAACCTTCATTGAAATATCTCTCTTTTTTTTAAGAAAAAAAAAAAGGTAGTAGTTCAATTTTAAATTTTAAAAAGTTACCCACTTTTAAAACACGGACGACACCAATCCATGGCGAATTATTTTTGCGATTATCGAAATAATTTTATTTCGTTTTCTGTTAAGAAAAGAATAGTTTTCAAAGTTACGGTTTTTAAAAAAAAAAAATTGTAATTGTCATTCTCTGCTAGAAAAATACAGAGATAATTTTAGAAAGTAAGACAATAAGATTTTTTTTAAAAGACGATCGGGAGGAAAAAGAACGGATTCTACCGAATATTCATGAGACGTAACCGACTTCTACCGAGTTCATACTGAATTTTATAATAGCAACGGTCCAATGAGAAGTAGGTAGACGGTAGAAGTCGGTGGTTTGCATCAATTTTTTTTTAACGACTCGAATTGATGTTGGCGCTATTCAGTGCTAAAAAAAATCAGTGTGTTGACCCTATTGTCCTCCTAATAGTCTACTGAAGTACGCTAGCCTCTTTCTACTATCGGATGCTGTACAAAAAATGCCGGCCAACTGCATAGTGAAAAGCTGTCGTTCTATTCAGAAGAAAGGGGGGCCGATCAGCTTCTACCGTCTTCCGTGGAAAAATGTCCGCCTGAGAAACGAATGGATTCGACGAGCAGGCTATGACCCTAATAATTACGAACAAGTCAGACACATTAGCCGAGATCATCGCATTTGCAGTTTGCATTTCTGGAATAACAAGAAAGAAAGCCCATTCGATCTACCGACGTTTAATTTAGGTAAAACATAAATTACTTTTTAAAATTAAAATTGATTTTAAAAAAAAAATGATTTCTTTGTTGACCTCGTATGTTGCAGGCTTTGTGGATGGGGGAGGGAAAATAGTTGTAACGTGGTCGGTGCGATCGCATTTCGCATGAAAGGCGATTTTTCTACCTCGATTTGATTGGTCGATTTAAGCAGCTTCCGCAGTGACGTCACATCGCGAAGCCCGGCAAAGCGAAATTTATAAACTTACTATTAATTTTTGCTCCTGATTTGTAATTTCCATTGTCCAGGTTTTATAGAAACTCGTTTACTTTACGTACATTAATGGAAATTAAACCAAGAAAAAAAAAAACCTCACATTTTATTAGGGACAATAGAAGTCTGTTCTGTGGTGAGAAGTCTTTTTCCTGTGACTGACTCTCTCCGTTTAAAAGTAAGCTTATTGTTTTCATTTTTGTATATTAAAATGATCATTTTTATAGTTTGTGGCACAAGCTAATGTGCTTTAGGAAAAAAACTTGTTACATGGCGGAATAATAGTGAGAAGTTAGTGGTCTCAAACCAAATGAATAAAAAATAAACATTGCAAACCAGTGGTTTGCATCATCATAATAATACTGTATTTCACCATACCATGTAATCCACTAACCTAAATACCCCCCACCCCCGATTGAGCTTCATTTTCGAATGAAAAATGCATTATCCCGTGTATACAAATATGTATAATAATTATGTTTACATAATACGCACCTGGAGATTATTCAATTTTGTTTTTTTTTTTACATTATGCATGGCATTTATTTCGAGATGGGCTAGATTTGTTTTTTAGTATTCATATAATATTACATAAAATGCATTTTTATGTAATATTATATGAATAAAAACCAAATCTAACCCCTCTTATGATAAAAGGTAAATACAAAAATAAGTTGTTTTTTTTTTTTCTACGAAAACTGCGATGTAAACTTTAAAGCAATTTTTGAACTAAACTCATTGTATTAATTTTAAACAATATTTACACACTTTATGAAACACATATAAATTATTTATTTGCTATCCAAATATTAGGTTGCCTACCTGCCAAATAAGTTTAAACCGAATCTTAATTGTTACTTTTTCTGAGTACTAAAAGTTACTGTCATAACTACGATTTTTACTTAATTTCGTCATCCCTTCCATTTTTTTTCTGCAGTAAATAAAACTTAAAGTTGAAAAAAAAAACCAACGGTTTTTATTTAAATTTACTCTCGTATTTCAGTTTGTTTGTAATAAATTAAACAGTAAACTAAAAGTGAACGTTCTGTAAGAAGTGCCCACTGTTTACTTAAAAACAACACCTAATTTACACGTATGTTCAATTTTTATTAACACTAGCTGAAAATACCCACCCCCCGGGCGGTTATCCCCAGCTACATGGAGCCTACGACCATTAAACCGCGAGTATACTAATAATTTAATATTTTACGACCATAGGCTCCATATAGCTGGCGATTGATGCCCGGAGGCCAGGGATTTTCAGCTAGTAATGATAATGATTTTTTTTTTTTTTTTTACTGACTCATATTCGTCTTGGTGCTAACAAGCTAAAAACAATCAATTGCCAGCCTCTTCATATGGTTGCTGTGCAAATAAAAATAAAATGGACTGTACTCTACAAGGGGAAAAAATTGAGGGAGAAAAATTGTGTTGTGCTATTTTCAAAGTGAGGAGGACTTACCAGTCTTGAATTTGGCATTGAATCTTCGCTTTTTAGTACCGGTACCTTGACTTGAACACCAACCCAGTGTGGCACACTAGCGAATCCGTCTGAGAGTTTAGCCTGCTGACCATTATATTATGGTAGGCAAACTTAATTTAGTACAGTACGATTAGGGTTTAACCACAGAATTTAGATTGACAAACTGAAACTTTGAACGTTTGCTAGACAAGTTCTCACAGAAAAACCAAACCTCAAAGCCAGTGAATGAAGTCCAGGAAGCAGTTTGAGGAGGCTGATACATTGATGATCTACTTAGCAGCATCACAGCACTGTCTTGAAGCATGGATGGTCTTCTTCAGCTAAGATCCAGATGTCTTGGTTCTGGGTGTTGCACACTACAACAACTTCTGCAAACACACTGCGATATGTATGGTATCCAGTACTTTGGAGTAGGCAAAACCAAGTGGTTTCAACAGTACATGAACATAGCAATGATGAAACTGACAGGAAGGCAACCTAACACAGGATGTAGTGGGCAAATTCAGGATATGTTGTGTTGCAGCAGAGCCTCAATCCATGCATCATCTGTTCCAGAATTTTCAATGGATGTACCTAGGGCCCTCAGTGCAGCCATCACAGTGTGTAGCTCAACAACCCTGGGAGGAACAATTTTTTTTCAGATCATCCCTTGAATCCAGAAACTGCACCACCTTTTCATATAAGGCCATGTCAAAGGTAATCACTGTTGGGTGTTCTTCACCAACGTCCAAGCTCTTCAACTTGGATTCTTGTAGAATCACAGTCAGCATTGTAGACCACTTGTGTGCACCAACTTGGGTCACAGATTGGCCAGATGACGGGAATGACTTGAATCCAGCTCACCAGGCCTACTGCTCTGTTCTCCATTGTCCTTTTCTCTAGACAGGGCAGACGCTATGATCCAACCGAGGGTGGTCAGTTCATAAGACTCAGTAACCCCTGTGGTGTTGAGCTTGAATTCTTGTGCTTTCCTGACCAGTCCAGGTTTTGGTTTAATTTTTAATTTTGGCTTTCTCTTTACATGATATGGGGCAAATGATAGATTCTTTGCCTCACTAAGTTCCAAACTGGGTGTGATGACTACCCCTGGAGCATTCGCCTTCTGATAGACTGCAGTGTCTTTCCCATCAGCTGTGTCCTCGGTGAAGTCTGTATTGTCAACCACAAAGAACACAAAGGTTCCCATTTTGAGGAAGCATGGGACATACAGGCCATTGAACCGTCTTGTGTTTTCCACCACAGCATTAGCTATAGCTGTTTCCAAGAACTGTGACTGACTATGGTACACAATAGTTCTGTGAATGAAGGTCTATTAGTTTCTTGTTCCTGTTGTCATGATAAATGGTAAGTGCCAAACCCAGAACCTGTGGATTTTCTTGGGCATGTTGTATCCAGAATGTTTCTGCTGCCTGCTTGGGTTGGTGTTGTACCTGCCTTTTGGTTTTGAAAGCATACATGATGTTCTGGCTTAATGTCAGCGCTGATTGGTTCACTGTGCTGCGTGTCATATCTGTTTACTCTTCGGTTCCTACCAAAATCCAACGTATGAGGCTGTACAAATTTGGTCAAACGTTTTCTGCCATGCTCAATACGGTAACTGTGTTTAACCATTTTTCTTATCAGTGAAGTTCAGAATACTTCTGCATATTAGCTTAGCTGTCTTGTATAACATATTTGATTTGTTCATTTCACTTGCATGGTCTTGTATCATAGATGTGGACAATATCTTCCTCACAGGCTTCAGGACAGTAAAGAACTGATGGCTTTTGTCAGTCTCTCTGCCTACAGACTTCACATTTGATAAATATTAAAGAATCTTATCCTTCAGCCATTGTCTTATCAGCATTAGTGTGTGATTCTGTGCCTCCTCGCTACCCCCAAGCATGGAGATGTATGTGCACTAGTGTTAATTAATGCAAAGTTTAAGATGATGTTTATGTACCAGGAAAAATTCATATTAGGCCTGCTCCGAAAACCAGAAAGTTGAATGTTGGACTGTTCCGAGAGGGAAATGTGAAAGTTTAAATATTATTTCGGGATCTACTCCTTGTACCATTTCCAAACTTTGTAATTTGTTTGACAGACGCATCTAGTTTCAGAAAATATAAAAATGTTCATATTATAAGTTCATACTGGGGGGCTGAAATATGACAAACTAGATTATAACCTAGGAACAAAGTTTCAGTCAAATCCCAGACGGGTGGTTAAAAACAGCTTTGATGACTTGACATGGAATGACCCAACAGGATTAGCCTATTTAATTATGTTTCTAGGTTGACTAGAAGCCGAGGTAGCACAAATTATGTATTTTACAGAGGCCATTTTGAAAAGCCAAAATGACAGCCATGCTGGTGTCTATGCAAGTGCCAACATTATTCCTTTGATTCCCCATGCTCTGAAGATTCCAAAAATGTATAGTTTTTCTATAAAAATGTTAAAAATTCAAAATGGTGGCCATGCTGTCGTCTATGCAAATGCCAACATTGATTTTTGGATTCTCCATGCTCTGAAGATTAAAAAAATATATAGCTTTGCTAATCTACAAATATTTTGAATGAAATCCAATTTTTTTAACCCAATGAACCTGACTATACTAGCAAAAATGCTTACAGTATCTATTGAAGTACATAGATTGCAACAAAGATAACACGGCACTAGAAAGGTTGTTTTGGTGTCATTTGAAAGACAATATCATTCTACAGATAATCTATTCAGGTCAAATCTTGAAATATCAATTAGCTTTCTCATAGCAGGAATGGGAATATTCCTATCAAGTGCTTGTAAACGATTTTGTACCTCTAATGGCCCATAATTTCATAATGATGCATTTAGTACTGAAAGATTTTATGTAAATAGATTGTACAACTACCATAACATAAGAAATGATGTTTGTTTCAATTAACAAATTTGATTTTATTACCCTTTAAAAGCAATAAATGAAAGAATTGAGAAATCCAAAATGTCTCAAAGACATGTCACCTGATTTTTTGGATGAAGATCACATAGAACACCTATATATTCCCCAAATTTCAGTTTGTCAATCTAAATTCAGAGGTTTGAGCAAAAAATTAGCTAATTGTACTGTAATTGTTTGCTAAGCCCAACTTAGCCAGGCACTCAGTGAGGACCAAACTTCCCATTATGCTAGACTAATGAATTGGTCTGCGAGCTCGAAGATGAGCTTGGCAACCAAACCAAACCATGACTCTACTATAGGTTCCTATGTTTATTGTCGTGTAGTCAAATCAAGAAATGATGAGTTTCTCATCGTTTGTTTGTTTTTAACTCATTGTTGAGGTCATTTCTAGCATAAAGCTATGTTAGACCCATCTAACGGCTTTGTGGGCATTATTCTCAACCTGCTGTGCCTGTGTTATGTGATAGTAGTGTTAGTAAAAGGTGTATTTAAATGGCATGGAGAGGTCATTGCTCAAATAATCTTTAAATTCATTCACTGTTGTGGCATTTTAGTGCGTAAGCAGTTCTAAGTGTTAATATATCTTGATGTTAGAAATTTGTGGTGGATACCTTGATGGTGATGTATTTGACATTTGAAATTGTGACCTCTTGTGTTGTGACTAAGAGAGGGTGTGAGCATGGATATGTTATGTTTACAGCTTGAACGGTAGGTTTTAGTGTCGGGTTATGTGTGAAAGTTTATAGATAAGTACAAAGGCAGCAGTATTAGAGAAAGTAACTTGAGATATTGAAGTCTTTCTATATAGGTTAGGTATGAGATTTTCAGGACAAGGCGTGTTGCACGTCTCTGGAGTTTTTCTAGGTTTTCTATATCCATCTTCAATGTAGGACTCCATACTGGAGATGCATATTCAAGGTGAGGTCTAACAATGGACTTATAGAGCAGATTGAACTTTGTATATAGACAAGGACTCCTTCCTTATACTATCTAAGACTTATGTCCATTCACACCTCGAGTACTGTGCACAGGCCTGGTCACCATACTTGGAGAAAGATAACATCTTTAAAAAAGTCCAGAGATGAGCAACTAAGTTAGTACCAGAATTAAAAAGTATAAGTTATGAGGATAGGCTAAAAGTGTTAGGGTTAACAATAACATTGTTAGAAAATAGGAGGGATCGGGGAGACTTAATAGAAATGTTTAAGATTATGCATGGTTTAGTAAACCCTGATGTATTTTTTACTAGAAGGGGGTACAAGGGACTGAGCGGCCACACATATATGGTAAAAGCAAATAGAAGTAGATTGAATATCAAAAGATTATTTGTGGTAGGACTATGGAATAGATTACTGGAATATATAGTGCTATCAACAAATGTAAATGATTTTAAGAATTATGATGTTTATTACACCATCACAAAAGGTCTGAGGCCCTAGACATTGTGTAAATATGATGTGTGCTTGTATATACAAATTGTATACTTTTTTTTCACACTAAAATAAAAATGTTCTAAAATGAACATATCAGCATCCAGATGTTTGAAGGTGTTTTTTATGAGGTAAATCATGCTGTTGGCTTTACTTATTCTTTCACTGATGTGTTTTCTAAAGATTAGTTTATGGTCTATGATAACTCCAAGGTCTTTTTCTTTCTGGACTTGTGAGGTTGTGGAAATTATAATCATAGGTGATGCTGTTAGTCGTCTTCCAGATGGTGATCATTTTTGGCAAATTGTATTGATGTTTTGTGTTCTGTTTTCCCATAGGTAATGTGGCATTTTTCCATATTATATGACATTTGCATCAAATCACACCAGTTTATGTCCTGTTGAAGTGAGGTTTCTGTAATGTTTATGTATGTATGTTTCAAGTCAATAAACATGCTGAATCAGAACCTACAGGAAGGCCCTCTCTTCACCAGGCACACATCTTTGTTCATCTCTTCCTTTTCTAAACACAGCTAATAAGGTTATGAACCAAACACATTCAACTAAACACAGCTAAAACAGAAACTAACAACAAGCAACAAAGGCACTAATATCAGACAACATTACAGTTGCTGAATGTATTCTGTCTGTTGATCTAGTCTCCAAGACTTTCAAATTTTTTTTTCAGATTTAAAAAAAACAAAGATCATAGAAAACTGATGCTTATTATTAATTAAACTTTTCTCATTGTGGCAGGGACAGTATTATAGAACCGCCATATATTAAAAAAAAAGAAGAAATTCAAAGATTAGTTGCCTTAGACCAGGGATAGATGTTTTTGCTCACTTTGTCATATTTTAAAAAGATTAAAACATGCTATGCCCACCTAACATAAGAATTAGTTTTCTTTAAAAAAAGAACTACCGCCCACTTAAAATTGCAAATTACCCACGTTGGCCCTGCCTTCAATGATATAAGGATATGCCTCGCACTACTTTTTTTAAGACATGAAAAATACACACATGTACATTAGCTTGCAGGAAATATGATGTCCAAGGGTTGGGTCTAATTTTTTTTATTTATATCTAACTATAATTGGAGAAGTGTGTATGTGTGTGCACACTGTGATTACTCTACAACAGACCATTGTACAAAGTTGATGTTTGCCAGATATATTAGTCAGCACACAAGGCATTGCAGTGTCGAGTTTGAATTTTTGAGGATCAGCAGTTCTCGAAATCTAATAAAAACTACAGAAAATAGATCTTTTATCTAAATTTAGATATAAAATATCTAAATTGGCAGCTCTAGAAGAAATAAACAAAATAATTCGAAGCCATAGTTTCGTACGAAGGAAGGAAAATTATTTCACCTGACAATTATGGCAGGCTGCTCCATCCACCATAAAGTCTAGGCCTTTCCAAACATGCACCTTTGGATGGGCATGCCCTATTTTAGTAAATTTACTAATATTTTGTAATTGGAAAAAAAATACTTATTTCCGCCAGAACCTAACTGCCAACTTGCAGGAAATATGATGTCCAAGGGTTGGGTGTATTTTTTATTTATTTTATATCTAACTATAATTGAAGAAATGTGTGTGTGTATATGTGTGTGCACTGCGATTACTCTACAACTGACCATTGTACGAAGTTGACATTCGCCAGATATATTAGTCAGCACACAAAGCATTGCAATGTACTGTGTTGAGATTTTTGGATCAGCGGCTCTTGAAATCTAATAAAAGAAATTATGGATCTTTTATCTAAAATTATAAATCTAAATTTAGATATAAAATATCTAAATTGGCAATATATCTAAATTTAGATATAAAATATCTAAATTGGCAATATATCTAAATTGGCAACACTGACGACAAGTAACCGAAATACTTCGAAGCCGTAGTTTCGTACAACGGACGGAAAATCATTTGCAGCGCCCGTTTTTCTACAATTTTACAAAAACATATCTGCAATGATAATTCATTACAATCATGACAAATCTGAGAATTCCTGCACATAACAGTTTATTTATTTGTTGTATATTTCCCACAACACACCCTGTCCTGCATTAAATAATTTGTGTATTTCGGAACAGTTGCCGACTTTGAAACCTTGTCACTTTTATCTCTGTATTCTTCTATTTACAAAAGATATCACGTGGGGCGACAATATAGCGGGAGACAAAAAAGCGACGACACATAACGCGCCATGTTTGTTTTCTGTAACTAGTAGTATCAGTAAAGCAACGTCGAAAATAATGTCGAAAATGACGTGACCCGAAAATAAAATTTGTATTGGAGTGAAAGCTTCTTAGCTTATTTATAATCGTAGATAATAAAACTTTGAAATCTAAATTTTATATCCAAAATACTTTTCATCATTGTCTTCACTTCAATCAATTTACACGATGACGAGTGGTTTCATTGGTTGATCAAAGTTTTGTGAAGTCTATACTATTGTTCACTCCAACTATTGTTTAGAGGAGTTTATTGATAATGGAACGACTGACATCTCAGAGAGGAAAGCCACAGATTGCACTAAAAGGATATTTTTACAGATTCGAGTTAGTACTAAAGTCAGGAAAAGAATCATGGCGATGTGTCAGAGGGAAATGTACGGGACGCATTTATGTTAAAGGAAATAAAGTTGATGAAGTCGCTGACCATAGCCATGTTCCCGATCCGGCTTTGCAAGAAGGAAGGATATTTGTGTCAAAGCTGAGAGATAGAGCTGCTTCATCTTTTGACATGCCTAGACGAATAATACAGGAGGTACAAGTCAATTTGTCAGAAGAAGCAGTAGCTAAACTACCAAAGTATCGTTCGCTGAAAAAAACGGTACAAAGAAAGCGCAAAGTTATTGGCCAACCAATTTCATCCCCCAAAAGAGAGGTAACCGGAATTGAAGGTAAATAGTAGTCAAAAATTAATAATAATGGTTTGGGTTTCGGTTTACAATACTTCATCTAATAAAAAAAAATGCTTTACTGATACTAGCCAAAACACAACAGAGACGGTGTAGATTCGCTCGATCGTCTTATACTCTTTTGTTGTGCTTCCAATGAAATGTCTTTCGCTCATTTGTCGCCACTTTTTTGTTTTACGCTCATTTGGAGGCCAACCATACAGGTATTCCCGCTGATAAAAAAACATCTCCTACCCACCATTTCAATCAATGGACTCTTCCACTGGCACTTTATTTTTTTAGAAAATAAATAATCTCGTAGAAATTCAAATAATCTATTAATTTTTTTCAAGGGGAATAACTTTGCGAAGTCAAGCCATTCATTTTTTTAATATATATATATAAGGAGTGCTGTTTAAGTACACATTATTGTGTGTATATTCTCAACGTGATAATAAATAAAATATTATTATGATGTGGTCTTTATAATAATAGTGCTCAATATTTATTAAAATAGAACTTGCAAAATATAATAAATTTATGGAGTCCTCACAACAAATTTGTTTCAC
>VCCN01000922.1:73553-86342 GCA_006491835.1 Architeuthis dux
TTTGTGAATCTGGTGCCAGATATCCGACCGGATTGATATTCATCAATACATACATCACTAGTTTCAGTAGCAAGTATATTTTACAGGGTGGCGTTGATAGCCCCACACCCAAGATGGACTGCCTTACAGGGCTAAAGGACTCCAACTGCCTTGCTATTTTCCCATGGCTGGAGAAATTGATTCATGCCTTTCCTAAGACCATTAGTGCAACCTCAGCTGTAACTCTGACTCGGTTCACTAATTCTGTTTGCTGTGCCGTTAACCGCTACAAAACTCTGCACCTCCAATCAGTATATTTACCACCGTTTTTCTAAAAAAAAATTTATTATTTATTATTATATTAGTTATTTTTCACTTGGCTGTCATTTTCTTGTTTGTACTCCCAAAAGAAAAAAAGAGGCCCTTGTTAGAAGGCTGTAGAATGGATTGACTGAAACATTATAGGAACAACAAAAAGAGGTAGTTCAGTAGTCAGAACAACTCTTGGAATGATAATGACTCCTCTGAAAATTGCAGGTCATTCTTTGATTCATTTCATATCTAGAAAATTTGTAGCACAATGTTAAAAACTTGACAATTTTCATGTAATGACAGAATTTCATGTATCTGTACATTTGTAATAGTCATTTTTAACCTGTTTGCTGCTAAGTATTTTTTTTTTTTTTTAAATGTTGTAACTCCTGTGCTGGGTTTATTTCATAAGAAATTGATGAAAATAGAAAGTCTTCATTGCATGTTTTAAAACGGTTTTATTTTCATACAAATCAATTAATATGTACAACAATATATCTAAAAAAATATAATATATACATAAATTTATGTAATAAACAAAAGAAATAACAAACTATTGTTAGTCGAGTTATCTCGTCCGTAGCATTGGATTGACGACTTGCTAAAACAAGTTATCTTGTTCATGACTGTGAACAGGTTGAACTAACTTAAATTAGCTTATGGTCTACCACACCAGCTTACTAACCATCACTCTAAGCTGAGCACTCTTGGTTGTTAACTAAGCCAAATTTAGTTTGGCACAAGGCCACAATTGTAAGGCACCTAGTGAGGATTGAACCGATTACAGTTCTAATTGTCTATAAGACAAGCTTGCTATTCACAACTCCATTGAATGGCACCTTAGTTATTTACTAAGCTTAGCACAATTTTAGGGGCCCTAAAATTCAATTTGAAAAATAAAAACTTAATTCTGATGTGATTGGGGCTAGGGGTGATTAGGGGCCTCAGTACACAGCTTTACCCAGGGGCCTCGACTATTCTTAAGATGACCCTGGCCACAAGTACTCAGTAGTAATAAGCGAGGCTAGCAATAGTATCACTCTGTTTAGAAATGTTTTAGCATCATCCAAAAGATTTCCACTCTTCATTGATGAGGAGAGCTTCCTACTGCTGTACAAGTCTATGGTACATCCTCATCTGGAGTTTGCTCCCTGCATATGCATATGGTCTCTTAACCTGAAGTACAACTCAGATGCCATAGAAAGAGTTCAGAGGAGAGCCACCAAGATCATTCCAAGATTGGGAGATATATCTTACACTGAAAGATTAAAACAACTTAATTTAGAGACCTTTGAATACAGAAGAAAACATGCTGACCTTCATCTATCTGCAATAAAACCAGAGGACACAGCCATAAACTACAAATTCAGACCTCCACTGGTGTTAGCCACTCTTGCAGAGAAGGAATTTTTTCTAACGCATGGAACCGCCTAAGTGAAAAGACAGTCACATCCGTGAATATCAATATTTTAAAAATAATCTTTATTCTGATATCGGACATACCTAATTCAACTACCATTTTTCTTTAAACCCAGCCCAACTACACTGAAGCTTGCTTAATGATGCAATTAACTGCTGTCAAAAAAAGGCTATTTCAAATATATTCAAGTATATTATTGAAATTTTAATGTAGTTACATATTTTTCTGGCTTTTTTTTTAGAAAAATGATACTGTCAAAAGCATTTGTAAGAAATAGATGTCTTATACTCATCAAATTGCAATTACTTATCTTATCAACATAATGTAGTGTCTAGGAGATATTAAACTTAATTTTGGCTGCTTATTTGGTTTTCGTTTTATCCATTGTTATTGCTGGGAGAAGATTTTTTGCAGTTGTTCCAAATTATTTTTTTTCTATTTAAAATTTTCATGTTATGTCAATATTTTCCTTTTTGTTTCTTCCTAGATGGCAGCAACTTTCAACAGAATATTATTGACTTGGAATTGTTAAAAATGTTGCTAATTTTATTTAGCAATGTCAGGTTTGTCAAACAATACAATACCATTGAAAATTCATTGACCAGATACTGGCCTCAGTTAATTTTGAAATTGACATGGACAACCAAAGTAACAAGAAGAAATGCCTCCTTTGGTTTCTTTTCTTTACAAACTCTTTCAATAAAATATTTTTTCTGTGATCTTATTATTTTGATTTTATAAGAATTATTGAGTTTATCTTCTTTTCACTGCAGAGAAAAAATTGTTCTTTGACTGGATTCCTAGTTGTGATTGTTGCAAATCACAATGCAGAAATGTTATTCTTTTATTAAGATAACAAAAACATATTTGTTTTAATTTGGAGTCTTTAAAAAAATTGAAAACATTTTTTTTGATGTGATCAAAGTGTAGTAGCTGTTCTTTGAAAGTAATCCATTGTTTTATTATTTTCAAACTGTCAAGAAACTCTGATCAAGAGAAAGTATTCAAAGTAATGAGATTGCATGATGACACCATATCTTTTTCTGTTCAACCTACCTACTCCCTCTGTGTCACCCACACATATATACATTTGTTGGTTTTTTTTTGGTTTTTTTTCTCTCTCTCTTTCTCATTTGAGGATGTACCAAATTTAATAAAACTTGTTTACGTTGGCAAAGAGCTAATTAGATGGAGGCTAGGAAGATTGTATTGCACCAATCTTCCATGTGGAAAAGGCCTGCCTGCATCTGAAATCAATATTTGAAATCCTGGCTTTTACTTAGGCTCAAACATCAAACACCACTGCTAGTGTGAAGTATACAACTATCTCAGCTTTACTTGGAGAACATCCATTGATAATTGAATGCACAATCAGGTTTTTACAAACATCACAACTTTCTCCACTATCAGCATATCTGTGAGGTTTTATATTTTTGTGTGAACTTTTTACAGAATTTGTATTATGATATTTTGAAAAGATATTTTTCTATTTGAGGTTGTCAAGTCAAGTTATAAAAGGGATATGCTTATTTGTTGGTGAGATGTACAGAGTGTGTTTACAGATTTTAAAAAAGAAATTGTGGATACTTAATTTGTGCATTTTATTAGAGTATGTTTTATTTTTCTCTTTGTCTTTCCAACTTTTCATAAAGAAGTTTTGCTGATTATCCATGCTTTGTCATTTTATTTTTGAAACCAAACAAATAATCAGTGTTTGATTTGTTAAAAAGAAAGTTTACTGCTCTTTTAGTGAAAGCATTTGTAGCTTTTAAATAATATGGAAGATAAGATTGAAGAAGACTGCCAGTCTATGCTGCGAGAAAATTAGGCTTGTTATCACTTCGTAATCCCAGAAAGTTAGTCTAATTTCAGACCAGAACAACTTACTTTTCTCATTAACCCATTAGCTGCGAATGACTGAAATTTCAGTCATTGCAGTAATAGTAATAACTATTACTCTTTGCCACAGTTAATGGGTTAATAGCTAGTTTTGTAAATAAATTCAGGAAATATCTCTTAGGTAGACCTATAGACTTCGCTGACACACTTACCGGAAATAGACACCTTACGGGGGAAAAAAAAAAGTCAAATAGTATGAAATTTTATTGTTAGAATTTTGTGACATCAGTAGGAATAAAGATTGGGAAAAAATTTCAGATAAAAATTATTTGTGTACACCTTATAGAACTGGAGATATTTTGAAAACAAATAGTGCAAAAAGCTGTAGCAGTGTAAACAAAAGATTACATACATTGATTTGCGTTCGAAAATTTTCCAAGGCTCTGACAAGCAAAAAGCAAAAGATTTTAAAATTTGACGAAAAATATTTCGGTACTTATATAATAAAGGTCAAACATTTTTTTCAAGAAGTTTCTATTTGAAATTTGGGGGAAAAACTTTTTTTTTTTTTTTTTTTTTCATATGATTCCTACCCAATCTTTTATTAATTTGATGATTTATCTATTTTATATAATTTTTAGTTTGATTTTTAGTTTTATTCAATTATTCATAATTCAGGCTTTTGAACTGTGAAAAAAACATTTTTTTTCACTCAAAACCTTTTTTTTTTTAAATTTTCCATTATTTTTATCGATTTATTCCGATATTTTTTAAATATATATTTTTTATATCGTGGTTTGGCTGAAACTTATATAAAAATATAACAAGGATGAATAATTAAATATAGTGAAATGATGAAAAAATATTTACCGCCTGTATTTTTAATCTGTTTTTTGTTTAAGTAAATTGACCGCTATTGCAAATTATTGGCAGATGCAGACGATAACATACCTTTTTTGTACGGCACAGCTGTTGTGCATTTTAATCTAGTTTATTTTTTCCACTCAAATATGTGTACTGCATTGTTTACTTAATATTTTTTTAAATCAGTTGTTGCTTGCACGCTTGCAAATTTTGTTCATACCTAATAATAGCTGTTAAATAAGTTTTGCACATTATATAAAGATAGGTCCAAGGCAAAATTGTCTACATTTTTGAAAAAGCAGCTCCAGAGAATCGGCACCAAAGCATTATTTAGAAATTTTAAAAACTGAAAAATAAAGTAAAATATTCTTGTTTTTGGCAAGTTTTTATCTTTATTTGCTAACTCATATTTTATGGCTACTTTTTTATAGAGTTTTTTATTTTTTATTTTTAATCTTTTCTTATTCTTACACTTACTGTAAAACATCGAAATGTATGTGATTTTAACAAAAGTTAACTTATCAAAAAAATTACTGCTCCGGGTAATTTTTCATATTTTTTTGTTATTTTTAATTAGACAATATTTTTTTACGAATGACCGTAAAGTAAAAAATATTGCCAATCAAGTGACTTCCGGTCATTAAAGACCCCGCCCTTCAAAAACGCTTAATGTCCCATACATACTGCTATTGTTGACATGACCTGTCGATCACTGATCGATATCCGATGACCGATTATACCAACCACTACTGTTGAAAAAAAAAGCTATATTTCATTGTTTTTGTTATGCAGCATGTGACGATTTTTACCACATTTCAATTGAGTAATGATACAACTAACTTTTGCAAATAAAAATATATCAATTATTTTTAGTAGATTTTTTAACAGAATCTTAATTTTTAGAAATTTTAAGGACTGCCAACAAACTGGTGTCAAAATCATTGATTTATCGATTAAAAGGTAAACATTTATTTTAAAAGTTCAATTGTACGTTGTAATTAATGAAAATTTGGTTTTCTTTCTTTTTAAAACAAGAAAAAAACTTGAACACTTAAAAAATTTTAATTCCTTTTTTAAAATAGGGTGTCGATGATTTAAACAGTTCCGTGGGTATGTCTAGTTTAAATTGTTTTGAATATCTTGGAAGTTTTACAAAAAAATATATTTTCAGGTGTTTCCGATGATTGCCAGTTTACAGGCATGTGTCCAGACCCACACACACCTGCTCGGGCAAAGCACAATTGAAGTTTTAAAAAAACCCATCTAATTAAAGAAATTTTAATCTCAAGTAGTCATAAATTAACCTTAAAAACAGAAAGATATTATCGCCATTTCTTAATAACACAAATGAAAAATAAAAAAATCCTGGACCTCACCCGATTTAAAAATTTATTGACTAATTCCCCACTCGCATTTATATACAGAAAAATTCGTGTCCGGTAATTACATCGCCTGTAAATTCATCGCAAGGACTACATCGCCAAATATTACACTATTTATACATTATAATTCACTTCCGACCGACCTTAATTCTTCTAATCGATTTCAACTAGAAAATATAAACAGGCCATGATTTGACTTACTTATCCCAGGTTCCTATTCTAACCGTAAACCGTCATGTTTTTTTTTTAATCCATATACCTTTCTTCGACCTGCGGTTATTGTGGCGGTGGGAGAAGCCACTCCATTCTAGCTGCTATAAGACTCTGAATTTATTCAGTTAGATAAGTTTACTATACCGATTTCGAGCAGATTTTGTCTGGCAGTTTAAATGTTAAGAAAAATTAACCCATCACAATGGTTCTCCAGTATGTTATAAGTACACGAAATAAGAAAAAACTCATTGATAGTGGCCATTTGTTTGTCAGGGAAAAGAAAAGTGGCGAACATGTTATTTGGAAATGTGACCAATATTACAAAAGTCGTTGTCCTGTAAGAATCCACACAGAAGAAGATTTCATTACCAAACGAATGGGAGAGCATAATCATGAAGGCAATATTACTTTTAATTTTTTTTACATTGCTAATGTAATGAAATAGATTACATTTATTTATTTTGTGATTCAATAAAAATTGAATCACAAAAAAATAAATGTAATCTAGTAACTTCGATTTGTTTTTCATATTGAGTTGAGTAAATTTGATATTAATAATCTTTTTTGTCTTTGAATTTCGTTTTCAGTGTTATTGAAATAAATTTCATCTATAAATTAGGATAAATTTACCGACGATGTATTGGCTCGCGATGAAATTGCCTGGCGATGTATTTACCGCGAATCACAGAAATCTTGTCTAATTTTACAATGTGGGTGAGTCAACCCGACCGTCGCTTACAACATGGAAAAAAATATCTTCACCAGTAAAGATTGGTTGTTTGTTTGTTTTCTTTCGCCTTTTAATTTTTTTTTTTTTAACCCCCTTCCTCATCTCTGAATTTATCTAGCGATAAATAACCTAACCAGAAATGTGTACTCTTTGTTCTATTATGTTGTTTTAAAACACTTGTTTTATTTTTATAGGCTTTTTTTTGTTTTTTGTGGATGTGATTTTGATAGAATTTAAGATTTTGAAAGGCAGGATTTTTCAAGCGAACATGAGCATAAACCAAACAAAAAGTACCTTGCGAAATAAAGTCTGCCGTATACCGTCATTATGACTGATAAGCCTTCAAAATAAACGTTAGCTTTTAGTTGTAGGCTAACTATAAACTTATATTCTGTTTGGTTTGGTTTACTTATCACGAATTAAAGGTCTTTGTGGGTTAATTAAAAAGAAAAAGATGCGAAATGGATCGTGTCGAAATGGATTATATTTTGCGGTATCTTTGTGATAAAAAGTTTCCTAATTCCTTCAAAGATAACACTAACAAGAAAAGGATTTTGCGTCGCAAGTGCCAAAATTTTTCCCAACAGAACGGGGTGTTATATTATAACCACGCGAAAAATGGTCTTCTTCGGGTGGTCAGCAAAGAAGAGAAGATTGGTCTTATCCGAAGGGTCCACGAACAAACGACCGGGCATACGAAGGAAAGACGAACGTAAGTCTATTTATTTATTTTTACTTCTTTTTAATTGATCAGATTTGTTTATTTTACGTCTTTTTAAACAATTATTTACATCATCATTTAAAGTCTTTTATTATTCAGCTGATATTTTAATAAATAGAAAAAAAGTAACTGTTATTTGGTTGTTGTTACTAGTGTTTTGTTTAGTAGTTCTGTTTGGAAACTGACTTCCTCATCTTTCTGCTCCGAGAAAAAGAAATTCAGAAAGTTGTTTCCGGGTATTTATTTATTTTACTGTTCCCTACGGTCATATTTATCGGGTAGTGTTTTTAACTTTTACAAAAATACTTTATTATCTCCGAATTATTGTTATTTTAAATTGGTTCCGGGTTCAGTACCTAAACATAAAATGTACTTTTACTTTAAATGCGTGAAGTCTTTTCTAGTGGATAGAAAAAATATACTTGCTTTTATATTTTTTTTAGCTCAACTATCACCCGGTATCCCTGGTTAAAAACAACAAATGAAATGCTTCTTTTTTTGTATGAATGAATATTATCTTTCCTCTTTACTTGTTCACTTCCAACACAAAGTGGGGGATTAGTTTATATTTACGACAACAATAGCATAGAACGGAGGGGGTGCAGCTTAATAGTACATGCGCACATACGGAAAAATAAAGGTCTATTTTGTTCACGTAAGACACAAAGTGGGGGATCAGTGTACATTACAATGTCGTACCAGGAAAAAAGGTTCAGTGTGTGTGCGTGCTGGTGCTTCTTGTATAATGGAGAAATTGCAAATTCTGTCCCTCTGTGAAATCACCATGGTTACAAAGGTGATAACATTACAGTAGTTACGCAATACCATTGTTCGTTTTTGTTTTTTGTTTTTTAATTCTACTCTTTCAAATTTTTATCAGTCTATTTTAAATCGTAAAAGCTAAAAGAATTATTTTTCTCAACTGAAAAATTATAGGATATAGGAGGAATGTTACGATTAATTTATAGCTGGTATTATTGTTGAACTAGGTTGCCGTTGGAGATGAATTTTATTTAAAAATGAACGAATTCTTTAAAAAGAAGTTTCTATTCCAATTTTCGAAAAAGATTTTTTTAGCATTATTGTTAACGGATTGTTTTTTTTAAACCGGGACAGTAATTCGTTCTTCACCGGTGTTTTTTCAGTTGTTTATATATTTCGTGTGTATCTAAAGGCTTTTTCTTTTTTTTAAAATTTAAATAAAACCTTTTCTTTTGACTTTTATAAAAAATTAAAAAAACATTTTAAAATTTGACTTAAGCTATTCAATTTCTACAAAGAAATATTGAATATGATTTTATATGAGAACAAGAGTAGTGAAATTTAGTTGTTTGTAATGAATATAGGGTAATAGGAATTTAACGATTAATTCATATTGTTAAACTAGGTTGGGGTGAATTTTCTGTAATCCACGGCTGTTAATTGTGGGTGGTGAACTCGCCGGATACCATGTATTCGGTCGCGTCGACCCATCTGTCTGTCAACACAATATTTCCAAAATTACTCAACGAATTTCAGTGAAATTTTATGGAAAAGGTGATTAAATTTTGCGGCAGATCTATGAACAATTACCTCCCCTATGTCGTAGTTATATGCCCACACCACTTAATATCGCCAAATGTTCATGTCTGTCCACACAGTCATTGACAGAGGTATGAACTCTGCTTTCTAGTTCAGACTGAGATTATCGTGTCTGTACAAGACCAAATGTGACAATATTTTCTAAAACAAAAGTTTTCTTTAGGATTTAGTCATGGTTTTATTGTTTGTCTGGTGTATACAGGTCGGGATAAATTTCTTATTATCTAGTAGTTGTAGTGTAAAACAATGCTAGATGAGTGATGATGGTGCTAGGAAAATTCAGTCATGGAAAATTTGAACTCAAAAATTATAGAAATATTATCGTTAAAAAAAAAAGAAGGAAATTAAAAGGTAGATATGAACAAAAGTGTTGTATATCCTTTTACACTGTTCTGCCACCATGGGTCGTCTCGTTGTTGGTTGCTCACTTGCGGGAGGAAATGCTGAACTTGGATAGAAAGGAAGGACTCTAAAGTTGGTTGTAAAAATATGAGAACATATTTTTATTTCTTAAGATACATTTTGTTGGTGGGAGAGAGATATGGGCGCTGAGACCGTTCCCAACAGGGGAACTTGGTCTTATGCCTTCCCAGCCCTAGGCGGTCTGCCTCTCTGTTCGGGTCTGATTTTTCTCTGTCTCTCCTGAGCTTCCTCATCTCGGCTCTGAGCTTTATAGGGTTTTGAACGCCCACGCTGGTGTCATTTCCGATTTCCACATTCTGTTTTTAGGACACCTAAGCATTTCCTAATGAAGGTCACACTTGAAGTGCAAAGCCAGACAAAAACCCCTAAAATTTCAGTGATTTGTGGCCTAATATTTAAAAATTTTTTTACCTGATATTCTAAATATATATTCTCAAAGCTTTTATTTACTTTGACGCATCCAAGAATTTTTAGAAAGTTTACAAAGGAAATCATTTTGCTATAAAATATCATTATCAATTTTTACATTCACTGATAAGTAAAATGCATAAATAAAAATTATGATCACTGGTATTTAAATTTACACATATCACCTTTTGATGTTTTGAACTTATTGCGAGCTGATGATGTGAGTCTTGACTTTAGACAAGATTGCATTTGGTTAAAAAGAGGCTTTTTGCAATGATAATATTCCAACATTGTTCTAAATTACCAACAGTTTCTTTTTTTAATATTTGAAAATATTTGACTTGTATAACTTTTTAACATATTCCCCTTTTTTTTCTCAATTCTTAGATGGGAGTTACTTTCAACAGAATATTATTGGCTTGGAATTGTTAAAGATGTTGCTAGTTTTATTCAGCAATGTCAGGTTTGTCAAGCAAAACAAGGCCATCGAAAATCGATTGACCAGATACTGGCCTCAGCTAATTTTGAAATTGACATGGACAACCAAGGTAACAACAAGAAATGCCTCTTTTGGTTTCTTTTCTTTACAAACTCTTTCAATAAAATATTTTTTCTATGATCTTATTGTTTTGATTTTATAAGAATTATTGAGTTTATCTTCTTTTCACTGCAGAGAAAAAATTGTTCTTTGACTGGATTGCTAGTTGCGATTGTTGCAAATTTTATTCCTTTATTAAAATAACAAAATGGCGTTTGTTTTCTTTGATCTTAAATTCAAAGAAATGTGTTGGGTGGGAATTTCAACCTCAATTTGGAGACCGACCCCCCCCCCCCCCCTTTTTTTTTTTTGCTTCTTTACCTTTTGATATAATCAAAGTGTAGTAGCTGGTCTTTAAAAGTAACCTACTGTTTTATTATTTCCAGCAGTTGAAAAGAAACTGATCAAGTGAAAGAATTCAAAGTAATAAGATTGAATGATGACACTATATATGTGCACGCATGCATGACTACATCTCCATATCAAGCTCTAATCTCTATAGTAAGAGAACCAATTTATCTTTGTCCATAAATATCTCACTCCTATTTTACCTGCTTGGTAGACGAGTCAGATGAGATTTTATTCTCATTAGTGGAAAGAAAAGCCAGGATTTCAAATGCTGATTATCAAAGCTGCGAGCCCAGCCCCCTAGATGACATGCAAAACATGATGTTCTAACGTTAGCCATTTGCCAGACTAAACTAAGCTTAGTAAATACCTATTTCACTTTAATTACAGAGTTAAAATAACTGTTGGTACAAGAAAGTAATTTTTTTTAATTCAAGACCCAAAATCCTTTGTAATATCATTTCATGTTTTATATGGGTCCTGTTTTGTTTTGAATTTACTTGGATGCATGAATTTTGCTGCTAGGCCAGATTTATAAAATATCTGAGAACTGAACTTACAATCTGAGGTTTGAGAGAATACCACAACCGTCTTGACCGTTTCAGCAAGTGAATGTAGCTTTATATGTGAATTCTTTTCACAGATCTCATGTTATAGCAATATTTTGAAAGGCTATTGTTTTCTATTCCTTTGGACATGCTTATTTTTGTTTAAGAGATTTACAGAAATATTTTGAGCTTTCATGATATTCTGTGCTGTTTTATTTTTCTCTTTGTCTTTCCAACTTTTCATAAAAGACAACACCAAACACAAATCTTTGTCATTTTATTTTTGAAACCAAATAATCAGTGTTTGATTTGTTAAAAAGAAAGTTTACTGCTCTTTTAGTGAAAGCATTTGTAGCTTTTAAATAACATGGAAGATAAGATTGAAGAAGACTGCCAGTCTATGCTGCGAGAAAATTAGGCTTGTTATCACTTCGTAATCCCAGAAAGTTAGTCTAATTTCAGACCAGAACAACTTACTTTTCTCATTAACCCATTAGCTGCGAATGACTGAAATTTCAGTCATTGCAGTAATAGTAATAACTATTACTCTTTGCCACAGTTAATGGGTTAATAGCTAGTTTTGTGAGTTTTTTGTTATGTTATCAAAACTGTCTCCTAAATATGTTGGTTTGGCTCAAGTGGTAGAGGAAAATAATGAATATTTAAGGTTTCATACCAAGTGGGCCAGGCTCGTTATCACAAAGTAATCAAAGGTAAAGAAAACTGGGTTTAAACTGGGACAAAAAATGGCCTTTTTGGTGTAGTTATTTTTTTACTTGTAAAATCTGCAATAATGCTGATTTGCTTTTCTGGTTATTATTTCTCTTTGCATAAAATATATATATATATATTCAATTGGGAAACTTGAACATTTCCCCCAGTACAAATACCTAGAATAACGTGTTATCCAATTTTACTACTTAAAAATAAAATATCGCCGACTGGACAATTTTAAAACTAAGGATACAAATAATTTCCAAAGCTCATCATTTCAGGTTAACAATATTTGATTAGTTGTTTTGCAGTGTTGAGTTGGATTTTTTTTATTTACTAAGCTTAGCTTAGTATAGTTTACTTTTACTGATGAGACAGAATAGTAACCTTCTGCATCAAAACATCTTTAAAAAAGTAAGACACTGCAATTAGAACATTAGTTTTTTCTTTTTATTTCAGGCATGTTTCTATGATGTAAATACTTTCTGATCTGATTTCTGATTCCCTGATGGAAATTGGGAAAATTTAAAAGGAATTTTGTCACTGTTTTCAATGATCTAGTACGATGGGTAAAAACACTATATTAACAAAATCAATGATATTTTCTTGTTTGTTAATCAATTATTGATTATGTATGAATGTCTTTTTTCAGAGTTACTGTGCAGATACATATGTATGTTATGCACAAACTAAAATTGAAACTAGCAAATGACTCTAAGAAGTGCACAATTGAAAAATTACATTTATTTTTGAATTTTCTCATTTCAAT
>VCCN01000922.1:86442-99742 GCA_006491835.1 Architeuthis dux
GTCTCTGTTTATAAGTTGAATTAAATAGATGGATTTTGATTCTAGCAAAAATAAATGTCTTCTCTTCATAGAAGCATCAGATGTGAATAGTCACTTCTGATGATCTTGGTCTGTAGAAGTGGATTTGGCTGTCCAGAGGGTTCAGGTTATGCCAGCCTTCTGCAGTAAACCTAGGCTCTAAAAACATGGCTCTTGTCCTTTAGCTGATATATTTTAAGGGATTCAACGTTAGATTTAATGTTAATTTTTTTTTTTCATCATTTCGTTTTCATCATTTCGTTTTCATTTAGTTTTATTCCAATTTGTAAATGTAGTATTTGCACACATGCATATATAATCTTCTATTAGACAAAAAAAATTTCTTTGCAATCTAAATAACCCCCATATATTAAATGCAATGTGTGTGTGTGTGTGTGTAACAAACACCTGTACTGTCTTATAACTTCCCTGAAACAGGTCCATAGAAAGACAGCTGATAATCCCCTATATAAAGTGTGATCTATAGTAGCTAATTATAATATAACATTTACAGAAATAGTAGTTAATTCAAAATGAACAAACCAAAGATTTTTCTTATATATATGACAATGCATTGATGAGGGTGGATCGGGGCTGGTATATTGCACGTTTATTGGAATGGGGATGGTAGATCGGGGAATTTGTCGTTCACTATTGGCATTTTTTAACAATTTTTAAACATATACGGGAAAACAATTTTGATTTTGCTGCTAGTGATTTGTCAAACTTGACAAATCACTATGGGGATAACAGCTTTTTACTGCCTCAGCAATGTAATTATGGAGTAAAGCTAGTAAGTGTGAAAATGCTTCATTTAAAAAAAAAATATGTGAGTGGTTTCCTCGTGTGTTCACTCAACCACTCTCCCATTGTGGCATACCAGTGACAAGGAATTTTGATATCTGCAGGTAGAAGTGGATATCCAAAGACAAAAAGCATTAGTAAAATGTAAACACTCTTAGCTGGCGTTTGAACTCTGTTAGTGTTTGCCAATTTGATTTTTTTCCACACTATTTTATGTTTACGCTAACCTACACCTCTAGCTTGTAATAATGACATGAGTCTGTTAATTTTGAAGGAGTAAGTTTATACTTAAGATTCAAATTATACTATTATTCTGTTTGCTCCACGTATAACCATTACGCTTTCTGATTATTATTCATTCTCATATCTTTCAACCTTTCTCCTCAGCCTTCCCACCCACCCCTTTCATTGTAATGAACACATGGAAGAGGGTGCTTATACTTGAATGGGATTAAAAGGGACTCGACCTTCACTATAACTGTCATTCATTACTCCTCCCTCACAAGTCTGAAGCCTAAAAGTTATAGTAGTAGTAGTACTAGTAGTAGTAGTAGATAACAGGAATATAGACAGGTAGCAAGCAAGTAATCAATAATAATAAACAGATGTATTAGTTTCATTTGCTTTTGCATGTTATTATAGTTACATTTCATAGTTAATGAATTACTTTAACAAATTTGTTTTATTACAGAAATAGATATGCAAGAGTAATGATATCTTAGTTTTCAACCACTGTGGAATATCTATGGGTCTAGCTAGTATATATAATTGTCTCTCTGTCTCTCTCTCTCTGTCTCTCTCTCTGAAAAAAAATTAGAAAGACATTGAAAATTACTTAAAGTAACTCCCTCCCCCCCCCAAAAAAAAAACATTAGTAAGCTCATGAAATATTTAATTAATAATGAACCGTTTGATTTTTTCCCTCTGTCCATAACCATGGACTCTTCCACTTGTAAATAACCATTTTGCTGATAAAAATATCTCCTATTCAACATTTGAAACAATGGACTAAAAATAAAACTAAAGTGATTTAAGTGGGAGACACTTAAATCACTTTAGTTTATTTTCTAAAAAAAAAATCATCTAATAGAAATTCAAATATTTCCTTGAATGTTGTCACCGGGATTAACTAATATTTAATAATATAAAATCAGTGACTTAAATTCTTGGTAGGAGATGACAGAGGCTTGATTAAAGAAACAAAACAAAAAAACATAAATCGATACTACTTTGAGTTGATTACATTATTTTGAGTAAATAAAATTTGTGAATGCAGTGGGGGCGGGGTACTGTTAACTTATTGTTTTAAATATCTTGGAAGTTTAAAAATCGTTAAAATTAAAATAAGCTCCAATAAATTACCAATTTAAAAATAAAAATAAATCTTAGTTTTATTCCACACACTCACATTATTACACACTGAAAACATGTCTGTAATTTTACAAAGTAGGTGAGTCAACCTAGGACGTCGCTTACAACACGGAAAAAATTCTCTTATGTAAAGATTGGATTGTTTGTTTTCTCTCGCCTTTTAGTTTCGTTTTTTTTTTTTAAATCTCTTTCTCATTTACCATAGCGACAACATAATATGAAACGTTACTTAATTATTGTATGACATTTTGTTTTGTAATACCCGTTTTATTTTTGTAAGTGTTGTGAGGCACAGGATTTTGAATGAACGCTTTAAAGTGAAAACGGCAGGATTTTTCAAGCGAACACGTTTACAAAAGCGCCTTGCAAAATACTGCCTGCCTCTCCTGTTTGTTTTGTACCGTCATTCTGACTACTGATAACAACCCTTCAAAATTAACGTAACGTTAGATTTTAGGTGGGTTTAGTGTAGACTTAAGACTAAAATGTAATTTTTGTAATATTCAGCATATTTAATTATCACGAATTAAAAGTCCGGTTTGTGGGTTCGAAGATAGAGAAATTTTAAATAAGGATTGTTAAAAAAATAAATAGATGCGAAATGGATCGAGTCGAAATGAATTATATTTTGCGGTATCTTTGTGACAAAGAGTTTCCAGATTCTTTTAAGAATGATACTAAAAATAAAAAGAAGACTTTTCGTCGCAAGTGCCATAATTTTTCTCAGCAGAACGGGGTGTTATATTATAACCACCCGAAAAATGGTCGTCTTCGGGTGGTCAGCAAAGAAGAGAATATTGATCTTATCCGAAGAGTCCACGAACAGCCGACCGGGCATTTAGGCGAAACACGAACGTAAGTATTTATTTATTTTACTTTTATTGATATTTTTTTTATATCATTGTTTAGTGTGGATTGACTTGATTAATGTAATAATCGTTCATAAGTTTTATGGTAGTTTTTAAAAAAATATTTAATTTTTATAAAAAATTAACGAGCTTTGTAACCCGTGATGTCACGGGTATGATTTTATTAAACGAATAATATGTAAAACCTTTGTTTACTCTAATGATACTAGTGACAGCAAAAACGAAACAACGATGATCATGGTTGTATTTTAGCGCCGACTGCATTTGAACCCGGTACGCAATGTTTCGACTTGATCGCTGCGCATCGTCTTAAACGTGGAAACTGGAAAATATCTTCAATGATAATTTACTGAAGGTACCCCTCCTTTAAGAAAAAAAACTCAATGCAATCATTAAACATTTTCCTGAAGTTTTAATTTTGTTTTTAAGAAAAAATGTAAAATTATTTTTTACGGAATTTAAAGCAGAATCATAGACGTTTGTCTAAATTGTCTGTCGACAGAAAAATTTGAACTCCACATAAAAACCTCCGAAAAATAAGGTATCCGTCGTCAGAGGAAGATGATTATTTATTCAATGAAAAATAGTTTTATCGCTGGCTCATCCGCTGCTTAATTATTTTTAAAAAATCATAATTTTCTGCAGTCGTGACAAACTAAATATTTCTGGCGATAGGGAAAAAAACTTATCAGATACAAAATTCTACATTAGCATTATTATTTTAAAAAATCTTTATCTAATATTTGTTTTAGCAAGGTTTTGCACCCGATGTGTATTGGTGTATTAAAATGAGGTAAAGGAAAGGGATTGTCTGTGGTCAGGAATTAAGGCATGTGATACTGACAGAAGGGCTATATAAGTTAGGGAATTGTTTAAATGTTTGGCTTGGCACTATCCCAGCCGTTTGGTCCAGATCGGAATGCACCTTTCTGCGGCCTTTATTTAGTCCACAAGATCGTGTTCTTCTCACCTCATGTCAGCGAAATATAGCATTTAACTTCCCGTTTTCAATTTTAAACGTTAATTGTTTTATTCATGAATTTGAATTTTTTTTTCAATTGTCAAACACAAAAGCTGTTATAAATTGTATTTGTATTTATTGCCGTCACTGAAAATCGTGTGACATAGCATTCCTGTTTTCAATTTTAAACGTTATCATTTTTTAAAAATTGTTTTTCTTTCATTAATTCTCTTATTTCCTTTTATTTGTGCGCCGTTTTTAACATCGAGTGAGCGAGGGTGTGATAATTTACAATCGCCCCCCCCCCCCTACGTTGTGTCAAATACAATCATGAATAAATGTTTAGAATTAATAACGGGAAGTTATTGTTGTTTTATGGTAGTGAGAAGAACGGATACTATTTATTTTGATCTAAAAACAAAAGCCGCAGAAGGCGAATTCTAATCTGGACCCCACTGCGCTGATAGTGTCAAATGTTTATTTATAGTTGAATTTGTACCACACTAAGCTAAACTTAACTCGTAAATTACTCCATAAGTTTAATGGGAGTGGTTTATTATTTAGTTGTTTTTTTTTTTTCCTTTTCTCATGAGATTTTGATAAACAACAACAAAAAAAAACTCGTTGAATATAAATTTTTATTAAGAGCGCAAAATGCACTGACGATATTTTTTTTTTTTTTTTTTTACTCGGATGGTGAATTAATTTGTTGTTCTGTTTTGAAACTTTTCGATTCTTTTACACTATTCAATAATTCTTTTGAAAAAAAGAAAAGACGAGTTCTGTTAAACAGTTCACTAGTTTGTGAGAGGCATCAGATAATTATTATCTTGATATTTTGATGCAGTTTTTTTCTTTTTATACTTGTACTTAAGAATTTAATTAAAATAGTGCTTATAGAATGGACAAAAATAATTGCTTTGTTCTTAAAATTCAGCTCAGATCCCGTGTTAGGGCGAGTCAAGTGTTTTATTTAGTAGTTCTGTTTTGGATTCCTCAGTTTTGTATTCAAGGAACATTTGATTGTAGTTTTCTCTTTTTTTTTACACCCTGTTTAAAGAACTAATTTGTAAAAAGGTCAAATAGATAATAGCTGTTTCAACAACAAAAAATAAAACAATAATTTTCAAGGTGTCCAATGTTATACTACTTGGATGTATACACATTTATTGGGAATCCTGTTAATATTTGTGTATAATATCATTCCATTTACAAAGTAAATAAGATTGTTTGTCGTATTTTTCTTATTTATATTTTTCTTTAACATATATATGTCAATTACACTAAGCAATTCGAAAAATTTAACCAGATTTATAAGTAATAGTAAAGCCCTATTATTCTTTACAGTGATATTTTATTTATTTATTTTTTGTATCAATAAAATGAAATTTTAATTCATGGAATTGATAATTTTGAAAAGTTTAACTTTTTTAATGTATTAATGATGGGAAAATTAATTTTTAAGTTTCATTCCTCAATTTTTATATTTAAAAATGGCCAATATTTGTTATTTGAAAAAAAAGGTCTTGTCAAAGATGGAAGAAATCTTTTCTTTCTTTTTTTTTTGTTGTTGTTGCCCAAGTTACATTTTGCTGATTAATGAAATTCAAACACAAATTATGATGCTTTGAATTTTCACTTGACACTTATGGAAACTTGTTGGCTGATGACACAAGTTTTGGCTTCTGTTGGTGTTTTTTGTAATAGCTAAAAATGATTGTGTTTGTTTTAAGACTTCTTGCATTCAAACAATTGTAATCAAAGATTTTTTTTCTAATTTAAAATTTTAGTTATGTTTATTTTTATTAACATTTTTTTTTTTTTTTTTTCTTAGATGGCGGCATCTTTCATTAGAATATTATTGGCTTGGAATTGTTAAAGATGTTGCTAGTTTTATTCAGCAATGTCAGGTTTGTCAAGCAAATCATCATGCCCATCGAAAATCACATTATGAAAATCTTGCACTGTATTCAACTAATTTTGAAATTGACGTGGACAACCAAGGTAACAACAAGAAATGTCTCTTTTGGTTTATTTTCTTTACAAACTTTTTCAATAAAATATTTTTTCTATGGTCTTATTGTTTTGATTTTATAAGAATTGTTGTTTATCTTCTTTTGACTGGTTGCAATTGTTGCAAATCAAAGTGCAGAAATTCTATTCCTTTATTAAAACAACAACAGTTTGTTTTCTTTTTTTCTTAATTTGAAGAAATGTGTTTGGTGGGAAATTCAACTCTGAGAGCCTTTTTTTTTCTTACTTTACACCTTTTCAGGTGATCAAAGTGTTGTAGCCGTTCTTTAAAAGTAACTCATTGTTTTATTATTTTCAAACTATTATAAAAGAAACTGATCAAATGAAATGATTCAAAGTAATGAGACTGATGACACCATATTTGTATCTTTTTCTTCTGTTGTACCTTACTACCACTCCCTCTCTCTTGTTTATTCATGAATTATGTTCACTTACAACCCCCTCTTCAACATGCAAAGAATTATTAGTAATTGGATTTTAAATATTTTATTTGTAAACTTAATGATTAAAAATAAAATCGAAACAATTTTAAATTTGCATAACTCCGGCTATAATTAATGACAATGTATATTATTAATTTTATCGGGAAAAAAAGATCAAATTGTATTTATTTACATTCCAGTGTATTTGCGATGTGCGTGTTTTTTGTTTTGTTTTTTAACGGCGGTTCATGTTAGGTTAATTTTCATGTCTAGTTCCTTAGGAAAAAAGGTTATGAATAATACAAAAAAATATCATTCGAAATGTTCGGATAATTGAAACCCTTCTTCGCGTGCTTGATGTTGACGGAGAAAGGGTTCATTCAATTGTTCTCAAAGTTATAGATAACGTCAATTTACTTACTATTTTATTTTTTACTTTGTCTATTAAAATCTAAAGATAATGATATGGCAAAAAAACCTTCCAAATTTCTAAAGAGCAGAAAGTGTGGAATCTCTGTTCATGAAAAAGTCTTACAGATTATTTTCAAACCTTTTTCGGCACAACACTATGTAACGAAAGTGGTCCCGATTGTAAAGTTTCACACTCTCACTTGATGTTAAAAACTGCGCACAAATAAAAACAATTTAATTTATTCAAAGGAATAACATGATAATTTATGTAGTTACTGTTTTTCTTTCATTAATTCTCTTATTTCTTTTTATTTGTGCGCATTGCGTCCCTTTTTCTTAAAGGCCGAAATTCAGTAAAAGATGTTTGAAAAATTAAGAACGCCTAGAAAATTAAATGTATAGACATTTCCAGAATAGTTCTTGTTTTTTTAAAGTTTGTCTATTTTCCTATCATTTCAAAAAGAATCAGAATTTTTGCAATATGAAGCCAGGTAAAACACTCTATTTAACGTAGGAAAAATCTTTTTTTCTTCTCTGGAAGACGATAGTCGATTCGACTGCTTTGTATTTATTATGGAGTCTATTTTATTTCTACTCCTTTCCCCCCCTGTCCTCTTTTTTTGTTTGCCTTGTATTTCCCCCCCCATTATGATATATATTTCGTTATTTTCATTTATTTATTTTCAAACCGAATCTACACTTGGGCGCTCATAACCCGCCCATTTAATTCAATTGGCTCGTTCACATATATAAAACGCACACACGTAGACTGACTCAGTTGCTGTTATAACGTAGGAAAGATAGCAGCTGCTTTTTAAGCAAGTCAGTAGTCACTGATGGCGGCACCTTTTAAAGCGAAGAGACCCCAAGGCTGTAAGCGCCAGGGTCTTCTTCTTGAGACCAAAGTGGCCATTATTCGGGCTGTGGATGCAGGTAGCAAGAAAAAGACTGCCATTGCTCAGCAGTTTGGCATTCCGGCCACAACACTGTCAACGATCATAAAAAATCGGGCGCGCATACTCGAAGACCTGGCTGCTCATGGTTCTTCCACTCAGAGAAAGCGAATCCGAGCGGTGGCCTATAGCGATGTCGATGTGGCTTTGTACAAGTGGGTTCGATCCGTGGCCGCCCAAAGAGGCAAGGTGACCAGCTCTCAGCTGAAGAGTAAGGCTATTCAGTTGGCCCGAAGCCTTGGACATAAGGATTTTAGTGGCCTCAATGGATGGTTTGAACGATTTAAGAACCGACATAGGTTAAAACCGATTGAACATGGTGAGTAAAAAGGAGAAAAAAAATCAAATTAAATAAGTGCCTTAAATTAAATAACTTGGCTCTTGTGATCGAACCTCCACGTTAGCCTTAAATTGCTACGCACATAACCCCTAAATGATAAAAAAAAGAAATATATTATTACGTAATTACGAAGAAGCAAGAACGGGAAGGGTTCGTACCTAAACTCTAGTAGATACGGTGAAAATTAAAACCTAACAAACAAGCCAGGTAGCTTAAATCGACAACATGACTGGTTCACGGAATATTAGAAATACTATAGCCATTTATTCGCTATTGAGGAGCTCAATGCTGATTGGTTGGTGCGTTGGCTAACAGTGCGTTTATAACGAAGTTTGACAAGGCTGTTTAGTCTCTACAACTACAGCTATGTCAGCTGTCCCACTTAACTGGAAATAAATGGATTCAATTTATACATTCTTTTTTTTTTTTATTTTAGTGTATATATTAAGAAAAATGTCTATAATACAACTAAGTAATGCTTCGTTTAACAATAACAAATTTTTACAGAAACTATTTTTTAAATGGTAACTTTTCACTGGAAGTAGACTAGTGTATTTTTTATATGCTACATCCCAGATATTTTTAAATAAATAATACAAATTACTTTTTCTTTTAATTACAATATTATGTAATATTTTAATAATGATATTGGATGATACGCTAAATAAAAAGTGTGCTAAATATTTTGAGAATTAGCTTATTTTGTGTAATTATTGTGAAAGCTTGTATGCTTTAAATTAGTTATAAAGAAGAAAATGTGGCATAATTCTAAAAAAAAAAACTGCAATGAAACAATTGTGCTAGAAACTGTAGTTTTATGGACCAGATTTACTAATTATATTAATTTTTTTTAAAAAATCATTGGAAACCACATTTCCTGCAAACTGCGTTTTTTTTATATCACGTCTGCTTCTATGAATGTCTTGCATTTTTTTTGGTGGGGGGCACACCAAAAAAAATGCAGTTTGCAGGAAATGTGGTTTCCAATGATTCTTTAAAAAATTAATATAATTAGTAAATCTGATATTTTGTAACTGTTGAAAATGTATTTTCCACAAAGTAATGTTTCCAAAAATGTCTGCTTCTAATTGCGACTTTTTATTAAAAAGTTTTTACGCTATGTAACCAACTTCTTATAGCATTTTGTAATATTTTTTTTTAAATTACCTGTTTTTAGTCCTCAGTGAGTTATGTTTAAGTATAACACATTTTGTTACTATTTTGCAGCAACCGTTTTAGAAAAAAGTTTTATTTTTACAATTTATACCAAAAATACTTTTTGCTAAAATTTTATAATTAGGTAATTATCTTTAAAAAATTACTTTAGTTGAAGGAGACCACACTAGTTAGGAGTTAATCAGTGTAAAATTTTATAAGAGTTAATGATAAATAGATAATTCATATATGTTAAAAGAAAAAACTAAATAAAATTGAATACATACAACCGTACATTTGTTGTCAGTGAAGAGTTTACTCCACTAAATTAGGTGAGGATTGTTCTTGTTGCAGAGGGGGAAAAACAAAGTCAACTTCAATTTGGACTGGAGTGGAGACGATAGCTTTCACTCATATAGTGTATGTATGTTTATAAAAGGCAGCTTCCTTGTTTGATATAATGCTATTAGATTATCTTGATCCAGTTTTATCATTTTTAAAAATTTTTCTTCCTCCTCCTTTTCCTGAAACAATTCAAGCATGCTGTAGAATTTGAATTTAAGAATTCCGCAAGATATCAATTATTGTTTAGGCTTAAGGAAGATCCTCTCCCATGCTAAAAAAGTGTAGAATCAATTTTAGAGAATTCAGAAAAAAAACAACAATAAAAGTTAAAACCTAGATTAGGAGAGGGGGGCGTATTTTTCCACCCTCTCTTTTATTTATATAGAAGTTATTTACTAAACATGGTTTAGTTTTGGCACAAGGCCACATATATGGGGAAACTCAGTGAGGATCACTCACTACTTGTGTGTATATGTATGTACGTATATATATTTAAAAAAAGGTCCACAAATGAATTAGATTAAGTATCATTATTTTTATTTTATTACTACATGTGTTTCGGGTATTAAGAGACCCTTCAGGAAATTTTAAAAAATTGTTTTTTTAAAAGATATTTTACCAAAACTGAAAAGTTCTGCTTTTTGTTGAAGTTCTTAATTGTGTCTGTTGTATGTGTATGAATGTATTTTTGAATGTGTTTGTTGCTGCCTCATTCTAGTTTGAAGGACTGCTGTTTTCGTCACATTTCCTGGCTGAGAGGAACGTTGTACTGACCAGCACCACTAGCCAATGTGTGGAAAGTGTCTCAGCTAGTTCCGGCGGGGGTGGGGTGGCGGTCATTCTTTGACCCTGTTAAGTTGGTTTTCTGTTATCACCTTGGGGATGATGTTACAACCTTGATGTTGGCATGTATACACTGTGTATATATGTCTATTTTAACGTCTTGATATTTTGAAACAGGGTTAGAATATTTTAATTTCAGTTTATAAAGGAGTTGCTGAATAAAGTATTTTTCTTATGGTCTATTTAGTAATGTTTTGTATCTAATGAATTAAATTTTGTTCTTTTATTACTAGCACTGTATAACTATCTGTCTGATAAATTGGCATTATTTTAAAATGTCCCTTACTGCATTGGAAAATGTGTTTTAAGACATTTAGATTCCTGTTTTAAGGGACTTTGATATTGCTTTTATGGTGTAACACTCTGTTATTCAGTGATTATGTGCAGCCTATATAATTTATGCATTCAATCACATGGATAATATTTTTTTGAATTGCATGTTAAGTTTCTTTTTATTTGAAGGGTTTTGTTGTGTTTTTGAATAAATAGGAGTTTCCTTCAAGAAGTATATTATAAATACCACGTTCCTTTTTGTTACATTTTGAAACCCTTTGTACAATATGATCTCCAAATTGGGCTGATGTTAAAATGTGTTTTAAATTTTTAGGTTGATGTTTGCTTTTAATTAGTTTTGTTTCATAAAGTAATTTTGTTATCTTATTTCTTTTGAGTTGTATATATTGATGTTTTTCTTTATAGTTACTACATCTTATATATAATGGAGATTTTCTTAACCTCTCTTTTTTTTTTTTTTTTTTGTAATGTAAACTAAACTAAACCAATTTTTGACCAAAACCCATTGTGTTAATTTCAACTACTATTTACCTTCATGAAGCGCATAAAATTACTTATTTGCTATTCAAATATTAGAATGCCTGTCATTAAAGAATTAAATGACACAAAAGTTTAACCTGAATCTTAATTACTGTTGTACATTAACAACTACAATTTTTACTTAAATTTTGTCATCCTTTTCAATTTATCGGCAGTAAATAAAACTTAGAGTTTAAAAAAGACGGTTTTAATTTAAATTTACCCTCATATTTAAGTTTGTTTGGAGTAAATTGAACGTTATGTAAAAAGTGCCTACTATTTACTTAAAAACATCTAATTTACCTTCAAGTTTATTAACATTCAATTGAGCAATTAGAAAATTGTGTTTTAACCAAAAAGAAAAACAATTGTTTTTTGTTTCCATAACTAAAATTTTTTTAAAAATTTATTATACTTGCTGAAAGTACCAGCCCTTTGGGTGGTTATGCTTTGCTATATGGAGCCTATGGCCATAAAACATTAAATCATTACTTAACTCAAGGTTTTACGGCCCATATAACTGGTATTTCCAGCTAATGTCTTTAAAAAATCTGCGTTGAGTACTTCTCATATGTTAAACTACGTTGGACTGAAAAAGGTTGAGAAACCCTGCTTTATTGACTTCCTTTATATATACCTCTATCTGAACAAGATGAAGCAGGGAGTGTTTTGTTTAGATAATTCGATTAATTGATGTTCGGATAAGCTCGGTTTTATATACAAAACCTATACAAGAGTCAGAGGAAGCTGGTTATTATAATCTCAGAGAATCAGTTGGTCTCAAATACTTTGAAATGAATTTTAAAAATTTTAAATTAAAAAAAAAAATCGCTTATTAATTTATTTTTTTTATAATGTAAAGTTGTTTATAACAATGTAAATTTCAAATTTTGGCACTCAATTTGTATGTTGTGCATTAAGAATTAAGAAAAAAGCAATTGTCACTGGTTAGGAATTAATGCAAATATTACTGACTGAATATGCCTATTATATGTACTATTGATTTTTTTTTTTTTTTTTTTTTTTTTTTTTTTTTTTTTTTTTTAAATTATTTAAAAAAATATTTATTTTGGAGATGATGGAAAACATTAGTGCTGTCAAGTGTTGTGTAAAGTATATTTGCAATATAAAGCAAAGTTTTAATGAAATTTTCAGCAGTAGACACAAATATTTATATTCTCTTGTTACTTGCCTGATTTTTTTCTTTGAAGCTATTTTGTTGATACCAACAGCAACAACCATCGGTTGAAATGATGATCACTGCCACACGATATGAGTATGGTGGCTCCAAGAGAGCACTGTCTTGTGTCCTCCATGGAGGGGTGTGTGTGAGAGTGAGAAAGGAGCAAATGCACAGTTCAGTCCTAGTTTGGCAAGAGGTTCTGTTAATCAGCGACACAGCATAGGCTAAGATGGCCACAGAACAATCCTGTTGCTGCATACAACACCTGGTATTTCCAGACTGTCACCCATCTGGGTAATGACCAGGCTTAACATTGCTTAACTTTGGTGATCGTATGAGAACCAGTGTATCCAACGCAATATGGCCGTATATTCATCGATTGTAATGCAAGAGGGGAAAATAAATGTGATGTTAGCAGGGCATTTAATATGATCTCCATTTCTTGTGTGCAAAAAGGAAATATTCTTAAGAAAACTCCAAGTGAAAACACTTGTCTGACCTTTTTGGAATGTTTTGCTGACACATTTCGGAAAGTACATATATATCTTTTATCTCCATATTTTTTTCCCCCCATGTCAAAATAGAAATCTTACACTGTTGAAAGTGCTTACAACTATTGTTGGAAATCAATTGATTTGCTTTCTCTTTGTTGCAAGGTAGAATTGCATTTGGCAGGTATATCACTTTCTTTTTTTTTTCTTTTCTCGGAGCAGCCAATTGTATCTTTCTCCCCACACCTTTTTTCTTTTCTTTTCTTTTCTTTTCTTTTCTTTTCTTT
>VCCN01000922.1:99842-111046 GCA_006491835.1 Architeuthis dux
GCCAGCCAGCTCACCATATTTGAGTCAAAAGTCTTGAGGTGTGCGCAATTTCTCCAGGGGGCCTCAGAGCCGGTCAGCCGGTCAGAATATGTTGGTGGCTAAGACTGCTAAATAAAAAGTCAGTTCTTCGCAGTAAATATTTTGTTCACAAATATTGTTATCAATGCTCTCTCTTTCTTTTCATGGTCTGCGCAGGACCAAAAAACCTGTGAGCAACTGAAGTGCAGTGCGCAGAAAATATCTTTGCTTATAAGACGATCAATGATTTTTTTTTGTGTTTATGAAACCAAGCTCAGTTACTTATAACAAAAAGTGTATAATAAAAGAAATGATTTATCCGGTGTATTGGTTTTTATTTATTATTTATTCCTATATATTTTTATTTATTTATGCACAAATTTGTACACATCAGTGCTCAAAATTAACATTGACCCGTCATCGGTAGAAATGTGTTCGGGACGAACAGATATCTTCCCAGGAATGCCTCCGGGATGGAAGTGATTTTATTAAAAAAAAAATTTTTTTTTTTTTAAATCACTTCCATCCCAGAGGCGTGCCAGGAAATATATATATGGATTTAAAAAAAAATAAAATTGTCTCTCAGGACGGTTAAAATTTGTTTTTCGAGACGGTGCTGAAAAAAGTTAGTCTAGAGCCCTGGTACACATCATTTTTGTATGAACCTTCTATCAAATGTTGCTGCTTAGAGCAATATGAGGATTGCTTTTTCAGCCACATAGATTTATTATTGAACCCTTTATTTGAAACTTGCATTAAAATCTTACTGTGCAGCATTGTCTTGTACACGGCTGCATAGCGAGGGAAGACTGGTTGTTACTATCATTATTCTCTTATCAGTACAAAAATAACTTTGACAAAACTTATAATACTTTTGTATGAAATAAAACACATCAGTGTACCAAATCTTCTGTTCATATTAAGGAAAATCGATTATTATTGATTTTTGCTTATGTACTGACTGACAGGAGTGTATGATTGAAGATATGTATTTTTGTCTGCTGGAGTCTGGGATTTACAGCCTTTCTCAAGATCATCACTGAAGTTGAGCAAAAACAATCTGACTATTATTTACATGCATCTTAAGGGGAAATATTTTGATTACTACTCTTTACTTGCAGTACAATATGAAATGAGTTGAAATTAAAGACTTGATTATAAGACTTTTCTCGTGTTAGGATTTTATTAATAAAATATCAGTGTCTGACAAATTTTTTTTTTTATTCTTTGATTTGCACAATATTTTGAATTTGTCATCTCCTTGGATCTAAAAGCAGTGGAAATGGATATTCAGAAGGATTGTGCATGAAACTAGAGTACTCGGAAAATCGTGGGAGATCCCTTTTTTTTCTTTTTTTTTTTTTTTTTTTTTTTTCTTTTTTTTCTTTTTTTTTTCTTTTTTTTTTTTCTTTTTTTTTTTCAGTTTCCAATACTGATTATAGTTAACATTTTCTTTCGAATAAAATGGCGTTAGTTAAAATTAAATTTCCCTAATGCCATCTTGAACTTCTTAGGCTCCCCATTAATAAAATAGTTTATCAGTATTTATCATATAGGTCTCAGTCAAGTTAGGAATTCTTGCTACTGATACCCTCTAACTCAGTACTACCTTTTCATCCGAGCTAACCTGAAGAATAAAAATTCATCATTATATTCCTACAACCTGTAGGTTATGGGACCAGTCCATGGATTACGGAACATTTATAGCTGATGATTAATAGCCGTATACATTTCATAACTGGATGCATCTCGCTGATCTGGTGTCACTAATCTAACTATAATTGAACAAACTGATGAAGTGATGCTATGTAGTAAAGTAAATAATTTAAGTATTTTCAATCGTTGTTTTTAAAACGAGTTAAGTTAAAAAAATCTTTCTAAATAAAGTTGTGTAGTAATTATCATTGAAATGATGAATTCTAACACTTAAATTATTTACTTTACTATGCTACATAGCATCACTTCATAGTTAGACTAGCAACACCAGATCAGCCATATATAACCATGAATTTATCTGGCTATGAAATGTATATGGCTATTAATTGTTTTTCTATGAATTGCTGACAGATTAACTCGCAGGATCCCCCAGCCCATATATCAGTATGGGTATCATACATGTACTAGGATAGGGACTATAATCTGGTCTGCAATCAGCATTCTTTTTCTTTTGAGGCAAATCAGCTGTGATAAGTGTGTATTTACTAAACTTAGTCTGGAACAAGGGCCCAATAAGTAGGGCATTCAGATGAAACTTGAGTGAATGGTTTGTGAGAAGAATAGCTTGTTAACCATCACTCTTTGGCAGGCACCCAACCTAAAGGTTGATGTAGCAAGTTTCAGCCATCTTTCTCATGCCCTGCTCTAACCACATTTTAAAAAAAAATATATATTTTAAATCCCCCCCCCCCCCGTGGGGTTATAGAGAGGGGTGGGGTTCAATTTTCAATGTAAGCTTATGCAAAATTGGTCACTAGTTTGTGCTTGCTTTTAAAAAAAGTGATCACAGACCAAGTTTTTAATTGATCACCCCAACACAGCATATATGGGTGGCAGTGATTCGTAATTTCCCTTGGAATGCTAGTTTCTTGTGGTGACATCAATGTAAAAGATGAATTTTTGTTTATTGTTAGAATGAAGAATATAGAGATTATTTTTCTTTATCTATTTGTTTTTCTCATCCAAGAATAATAAAGGATTTTTTAAAAAATTCAACTGATATTATGTTGTTCTTTGGACTTTTACATTATTTTAAATGTTTTCAAATATCACATTTCCAGCTTTTGATTTCAGGATCATGGCTAAATTGGTATACACATGCTTTCCGAGTTTCAAAGAGTGTTTAATATAAAAATGAAATCTGCTTCAAAAGTTTTAATTAATTTATGTGTATATTTTTTAGCCTTCCAATTTAAAAAAATTGCTGAAACCATATAATCTTGTTCGGTTTTAAATCATTTAACAGCAGATCTCAAAATGATACAATGATGAGAACCACTTGTATTATATTAAATGTTGTTCAACCAGTTGAATGTAGGAAATAATGTCTTTGTAATTTCTACCTCTACTGTAAAATACTCTTACCAAAATGAAATTTCACAAACAGCACTTGGTAATTTTCCTGTGTAATATATATTTTTCTTATGATGAAAACTTTGTTGTCAAAGAGGGGATGTCAAAATGTAGAAAACAAATGGAATTTTTTATTTGAAATAAAATTACTGTTTACTAAATTTAGTGCTATTTATTTTCAAAATATTTCATTGGTAAATTCCTGTTGATAGGAAAGGAAATGTCATTAACTTTGACTCTCTCTCTCGCTCTTTTGGTTGCAATACTTGTCAATGTATTTTTGTTTAAAACCCTGCAATTCTTTTGTTACTTCCAAAAAGGAAGTTAAGTGAATTGACCCCTTCACTTATTCAGCTTTAACTAACAAAATTCCAGTAATTACTAGATTGATATGAAGTTAACTGTATATGTTTATGCTCCCAAGAGGAAAAAAACCTGGTGGGTTTTGACTAACCTTTCTATTGCTCACGTGTGGGAGTGCATGTTTTGGCAGATTTTTATATATTATATTAATTTTTGGTATGGATATATAATTGTGTTTAATATGTACATTATATAATCGTGTTTTTTTTTTTTGTTTTTTTGTTTCATAAATGACTTATTACCTAACATGTTTCAGCCAAAAAATCTGGCTGTTATCAAAGGTATTATTGATACTATTGTTCGGACTGAGATCCTCATCTTGGTTGTCATTTCCACAACGTTTCGGCCGATGTACCCTCCGGCCTTCTTCAGGTGTCAAGTTTTGTCGGTAACTTACCGGAACTATTGAACTGAACCCTTTATTTGATCCACGGGGGTATACTGTCCTCATTCCACTATCCATGTCCTAGAAATTATTTCGTGGTTAATTTTTCAGTTGTGGTGCTCCTGCCTGGGATTGAACCCACAACCTACAGATGACTCAACAGTCAGACGCTTTTTAACCAACGCTTTAGCTATCTAGGCCACCGTCCCAACTTGGATCCCCCCGTGGATCAAATAAAGGGTTCAGTTCAATAGTTCTGGTAAGTTACCGACAAAACTTGACACCTGAAGAAGGCCGGAGGGTACATCGGCCGAAACGTTGTGGAAATGACAACCAAGATGAGGATCTCAGTCCGAACAATAGTATCAGTAATACTAACACCTCATCTCAGAAATACCGAACTCAGTTATCAAAGGTGTCTGGAGAAACCTTTCTCCAGACACCTTTTGATAATGGCCAGATTTTGTCTTTTCCTATCATCATGTTGGATAATCCTGTTGTACACCATAAAATTTAAGTGAATCCTATAATGGCCTGCTGCAAAACAAACACTGAAAAAGTGTGGGGAGGGGGCACCTGTAATGTAACATGTTTTATTTTGATTTATTTATTATTTCATTTAGTGTTTCCTTTTTGATGTAATCCAATATTTGGGAAACTATTGGGAAATCTTATTTCTCCACACGTTCTTCTTGAAATTGATTTGGGAAAACCTACATTAATGCCTATGAACCTCTAGTATTTAACAGGCTTTGATTCAATATCTTCATTTTGTATATTTCAGGTGAAGTGCCATCCAGTCATCCGCCTAAACAAGCACAGTTATTTCAAGCTAAGGTAGGAACACTTCTGTTTATCCTCAATGTGATGTCGAAGATTATACTGTTTCTTGACATTGAAGCTGTGCTAAAATTTTGTTAAATGATTTACAAATCTTGCATGATTCAGATGAATAAAGAAAAAAAATGTATTTGGCACAAGGAATCTACAATTCATTTTAGAAAGACTATAGTTTGGCCAAAATCTTTTTTGTTTTTGTTTTTTAAAGACTTTATTCACGACTTTATTCACTTCTAGGGGAAAGAAAAAATTTTTTTTTAAAAAACCCAACTTTATATGTAAATATTTTGGATACATAGGAAACTGTCCCTTCCTTTTCATCCATTTTTTTTTTTTTTTTTTTTTTTTTGAGTGAAGCCGTATATACATTTTATATATAATCTTGTAGCTGCTCGAATCTGGCATTATCTTTCAGAAACTCCTGCCAGTTAAGCAAAATTGTTTCTAAATTCATTACAATCTTTCCTTCTGGCACATTTCTCGAGGTTCAGCCCTGGTTTGGAGCCAACTATTCATTGTGGGCGGCATCGGCCAAGTCATCACTTCAGTTCAACCTGAAATCTGAATAAACACTGATTGAATTTTCAGCAGGCAAAGAAATATGGATTGATGTTCTGTGTCTGTTTTTGATGTGCTTATTTAATATTTATTTATTTTGATTTGGATGGATAATCAGAGTCCTGTATGTCTCTTGTATCTCCCTCATTTGGAATCATTTTGCTTATCACCATATGTACTCTGTTTTATTGTTTCAATATTTTAGTCTATGTATTGTTTGTATGTCTCGAATAAGAATTTCAAATTGATTGGATGACTTTGGAAAGACTGGGATGGTTGGATAAAATTCATGAGTCATTTAAAAATAAAGGAAATGTAATAATTCCTGTAAGCATGGTGCCAAAAAAGACATTAAAGTTTACTATTCTGTATTAAAAACTCAAATTTGTTCTTGGTATAATTTCTCTTGAAGTTGAGGTAAATTTAATCACTGAGTTCAATTTCTGTGATTAACTGATTTGATTTGGTAAGCATATGTTTGTTTTACCCTCTCATAATAATGAATGAAATTGTATTACAATTACCTGTGCCAAACCTTGATAACTGAAGTTGCAACATATTTTACACAGTGTAAAAAAAATCAATTGAAGAATATTTTATGAAAACAATTTGAGTTCATATGGGTTGACAATTGTAAGCTTTGATTTGGATAATTCCTATTCCTATATACATCTTATTCTGTCAGTAATGCTTGCATTGATTCCTTACCACTGACAATCACTTTCTTCCGACAATCACTTTCTTCCTTATAGTAGAATCATTAGCAATGCATTTACCTTATACATATTAGGTTGATGCAGAAGTTGCCAGCACTATGTTTTTCACACTATTAACCCTTTATAGGGCACCCCTAAAAATATTTTAGATATCAAAACAACCTTTTTGTATGTTAAACTAGACCTAATTACAAGATATTTTCATTGCAAGTTTTCTGAAGTTTTTTGTTTATGGGGGCAAAACCGCCTCTGATGAAGTGATCATATATGGTGCCTCGCCCAAGAATGGAAAATATTTTTAAAATTAAAGTAAAACAAGGAAAGTTAAATAAAACATAGAATTAAAGAATAGCATTCAATACAATGAATAGATACAAAAAGAATAACACTTCCTGGTTGATTTTAAAATTTTATTATGTGGTTCAAAAACAGGCTAATTTAATGGTATGGTATGCCTCAAAACAGTTTGTCTTTGTTCAAGCACAAGTGTACTTTGCAAAGCTTGCAGACCACATTGGTGTGGATGATGTCTGTGGCTACAATATTTGCATGTGGCTGACAGATCCCCAGGTGATTATATATAGTCACTTGCCTCATAACGGGTTAAAGAAGTCTTAAAGTCTTTGAAGTTTAATCCTTATTATTATTGGATGAAGTAATTGTAACACATTATAATCAAACTTGACTAGTTTTTACCTTCGTCTTAATTTCAGTTGTTTTTATATACAACTTTCAATTCGGGCTGCTGTTTTTACAGCAACGAATAACAGTGCAGTCGGATAATAAAGAATAAGCATTCGGTGAGAATCAAACTCACACCCTCATTACCAGAGGGAGTCTAGTTTATGCCTAGCTGATTTTACCAATCGACCCCGAAGACTTCATGGATTAGCAGAAACTGATTTACACTTTTAAAGTCACTCCTTATATCCAACTCTCAGCGCCATATTTTTTATTGTTTTAACGTACGAGAACTAGAAATTTTAAATCAATCTTTATTATTGGATGAAGTAATTCATCAAAGGCTTACTCTTTATTATCCGACCAGCTGTTATTTTTTGCCATAGAAACAGCAGCCCGAATTGAAAGTTGTATATAAAAACAACTGAAATTAAGATGAAGATAAAAACTAGTCAAGTTTGATTAAAAATAATGTTTTTGAAGTTTATTCAGCTCTTTATTGCCTGTGAACTCCGTCAACTGTAGTACGTTGTCTACAAGCCTTATGAAGAGTTCAGAAGCTAGGAAACATGCGTTCCACGTGAACTTTCATAAACGAACATTTGTTAGCATTTTAATACTTGTCTTTATTTCCTTTCTCAACACAGAAAAAAGTCATTTATTGGACAAGAAAGTCACTAGCAATGAAAAATGGATTTATTCCAAGAATCCCAAATGAAGAAAATCTGGTTAGACTCAGGACAGCTTTCAATATCTCCACCTACTTTGTTAGCTTTTCTGCACTAAACACTGGGGAATGGTGGAGTAATAGTAAAGTCAGTGGGCAGCCAAAACCTTGCCTACATATACAGTTAAAATACAACTGATTATGTTTTTTTTCTTTCTCTGCTGCCAGAAAATTAGAATATGTAGAATATAAGTCTGCATCAATAAGTCTGCAGCCTGACATGTAGTTATTAGCCCAAATTTTGATCTGAAAATTTCACTGTAATGTTTGATGTGATTAATATTCACAACTGAATTAAGTGCATCAACAGAGGAGATTATGTTGATAAAATGTGGACCTAACTATGTATATGTAATAATTAGTGTGAATGAAAGTTATGATGTATCCCTTCAATAAATTCCACCTATAATCAGCTAGTTGTGTGTGTACACACGCACGCGTACAGAGGCCATCTTCTAAATCCTTCAGACTGGTTAAAAATAAATAGTGTGCTTTTAACGTTAAATGATGACCAAGGCTTAATTTAAGGTCTACTGTATTTTATGAGGAATAAAAAAATCAATAGTATATTGGACTATGTAAGTTTATTATAGCTGTAACCATTTCTAGCAACCCAGCAGCTGCTAAAACTAAAACAATCGAAATAGATGGAATGAATCAGAAGTAATGTTAACCCCACACTGAGTAGAACAGACTAGTTTTTGCCAATTAAGTTGGAACAAAACTGAATATTCACAGTATTGCCGATTTAGTGCATTTCTGGTTTTGGCTGTTCAAAAAGCGCTAAATTAGCGTGTTTGCACTTAAAGCTTTTTGGCCATTTACTGGCTATTATTTACCATTCTTATTGTCTTTTTGATGATTTTTGACCATTCTTATTGTCGTTTTGGTGATTTTTGACCATTCTTATTGTCTTTTTGGTGATTTTTGATTATTTTTGGCTATTTTTAAAAGTTTAGCACTTTTTGGCAGTCAAACTAATGTGAAAATGTTTTTTTAGTTGGCAATACTGAATATTCATTCCACATTGCTTGAGAGAAAGCCATATTTAAAAAGTTATTGATTTGCTTCTCTCAAAGTTTGCATAAACATAGGGCTTGACACAAGGTTTGAGTGATTTACCAGGTGACCAAAAAAGTCCATGTGGTTTTCAATGTTCTCTTTTAAAAAAAATTTGTTATCAGCTTTAAATAAACATATGATCCCTTCAAAAGGCAGCAGTCCTTTTTTAGCAACATAAAACCTACATGAATCATTTGTTACTTGATAACCTTTAAGAGAATATATCCAGAGTGAAATCATGTATGGTTGCTCAAAACTTGATAGAGCTTATCTACTGTATGAATTTGGAACAAAAACAGCAGAAGCAGCCCATAAAATGTGTACATTGAAGTTAGTGACTACTGATCAAATGTGGTTCAGCAAACCTTCATTTGGAAATGAGCCGCTCAAAGATGCACCTCATAAAGAATGGCCATTAAGCATTGATGATGATGAACAGAGGACTTGTAGAATCTCATCTACTGTAAACACATCAGCTGCTTTGCCCCCTAAGCTATAGAAGATTCAATGGCTTGATGCCATCCAAGAAATATATAGAACATTCATTTTGAAGCAAGTGCAAATCATATGTAAAGGCACATGTGGAATAAAATCTAATAGAGCATTTCAAGGTGTCAAAATGAGAATATTTAATATCAGTCAAGAACTTGTACTTTTAATGCACCAAAGATATTTAATGTATGTGTGAATATTTACCAAGTTATATATATATATATACACACACACTATATGGGATACCCAGTATTGTCCAGGAAAGAAAGTAATCAATACTGAAAGGTCATGATGTAAATTCTAACAAAGAGCTTCTCAAAGTAGGAATCTCAACCCTTCAGGTAGGTCAAAAATGCTGGAATTGACCTGACCCTTAATTGAACTTTAGAGGTGATCAGTGGTAATCGCCACCTATCCTATGTTCATCCTAGGGTCAAGTTACCCATATACACACATTTTCAGCTTGTAGGGTGTAGCTGTTTAGGAGTCTAGTTAGAAACGGACAAAACAAACATTTGTCTTTATAGTATTAGATATATATATTTTGTGAATACAATGGTGATAATTTGTTTGCTCTCTATTTGATTAATCTCTATGAAAATGTTTCATACTCAATGAATGATGGTGGTTACAAAAAGTGGACAAATTACATCTAAGTTGTGATAGGAGAATCTAGCAATTTGGCCTGGCACATGGCTTTAATAATCATGTATTTCCCACTGGTCTAGAGGTCAGTGTTCCAGCCCTAGTTAGAATGGCTGATCTTTTAGACAGTCCCTCCCAACTTTGGAATGATTGGCGTAACACTATCTTCCGATCCCAAATTAGCCTTGTGCCTTACTAAGCTAAGCTTAATATTGAGAATTTAGCAGTGAACATCTTACAGAAAATGAGCTGGAAACTAACCAACTGTGTGATTAGCCTTGTGCCATACTGAGCTAAGCTAATATTGAGAATTTAGCAATGTACGTCTTGCTGGAAACCAGCCAACTTTCTAACTGCATGTGATTAGCCTTGTGCCATACTAAGCTAAGCTAATATTAAGAATTTAGCAATGTACGTCTTGCAGAAAATAAGCTGGAAACCAACCAACTCTCCAACTGTGTGTGAATAAATGGAGAGCAACCATAAATAAAAACCTCAAAGGGAGTAGATTGAAATATCCATTCTCTTGAAAGTAACGTAGATGTTCGTCAATCAATATTTTGTAGTCCTTTGTTGTAAGTGAATAAAATGACCTGTTGTGTGGGTTATAATTCCCTTTTAACTGCATCCAAGGGGAAAGAGTGAAGCTCAATGTTTAAGTATGACCATATTGCAAAAAAAAAAAAGAAATTTTCTTTCTTTCTCAAACAAACAATACAATTGATAACAAGAAAAAGAACAGGCACTGTTCAAAACCTGCAATGTTGTTTACACAATTTTTGACAGCATTTGGCAAGATTTGTTTTTGTAATAAAACTATTTGTTTCCAATCGATTTAAAAAAGAAAAAAGAATGATGTGAAGCTGTTAAGATAATTGCAATATGAGATATGATAAAAAAATGTCTTAGCTTACATTATGAATGCTTTTTCTTACATCACATTTTTTTTATTTTGAGAATTGATTTTAAAAAAAGAATATAATATAGAATGATATAAAAAAAACTTTCCTTCTTTGCCCACACTTTCTTTTTTCTGAATGCTTTCAACATTTTTCAGTTTGGTCTGAAAGAAAGTGATTTGGGAGTTCATAGACCTGTTGACATTCGTCATAGGTAAAAATCAAATAACTATGCAAATCAAAACAGTTATTCTTTGCATGATTTCTCATTGCTGAGGGGCTTTTGCCACCTCACAAATAGGATGGGTTTATCTTGAAATTTATTAAGCTTAGCTTAGTACAGCACAAGGCCAAATAGTAGTAGGAAGATTGTGTAGCACCAATTTTCCAACAGAGCAGGTACTGCCAATCTCAAAAATCAGCATTCAACATCATGTTTTGTTTTTCTTCTGGCTTCAAACGCTGATGACTAGTGCCAGTGGTCTGTTTGAGCAATATAAATAACTATCCCAGTTGTGTGGATCAGTTTTAAAAGAATTTGTGGCTGATTCTGTCTGTGTGCCAGCCTTTCATGATGATTATAAACTTTGAGGAATTTTACTTTGCCAAATCTAAATTCAAAAGCCATGGATTAAAATGAAAGAAGGTAAACATGAATGTTTTTATTGTCAACTTTACACACTTCCAGGCCTCCTTTGACCAAGATGAAGGAACTTCAATGGCAAAACAAACATCAACACAAAAGTCAT
>VCCN01000922.1:124489-140012 GCA_006491835.1 Architeuthis dux
GTTGTTGTATGGAGGATGTTCATATTACTTGGTCATTTTCTTCAGAAAGCTGAGATGAGTGAAGATGAAGTTTTGTTTAGGACTATACAAACCCTTTACCAATTTTTAAAAAAAAATCATTTATATACTTATCTATTCATCTATCTCTGTTAGGTAGTCTGTCTCCTTTGCATTCCAAAGCTGTTGTTTTCAAATTCTACATTGGTTTTTAAAAAAATGATTTTTTTCACCATGTATCATACTGTGAATATACATTATTTAAAATTTATGATTGCTGGCCCCATTGAAATCAAAAGAGAAAGGCAAAATGGCAAATTTTGATAAGGGTTACAATTTAGAAAAGCATTTAATAAAATAGAAACTCTTCTCTTTTATGCACAAGAAATTCATCTTTATGTCATTGGTACATTTAGTCATGTGACCAGGTCGCTATTGTCTGTACGAGGAGGCACTCTATCAATATGGTTTCTTGTTATTTAATCCTCTCATTTTCTATGATTTCAAAAAAGATAATCCATGCTTTTAAAATTTTTAAATAAAACCTGTTTTGATACATGGGGGAAAAGATGGCCAAAAATGAATACCAAGTCTTCGTTAAAAGTTTTTTATGTATTTTAACATGCATTATCGATTTTGGTGTTATTATTTATAATTGTTGATAGTCTATAAATAGTTTTTGTTTGTTTTTTCTGACAATCAACCTATTTTCTCAAAAATATTGATTAAACAGAAATCTTTCCTTTTGTTTTTACTGATTGATTACCTGATTCTGTTCAAGCTCAGCTTTGCCAAGAATACTCCAAAATTTGTCTGTGGCAAAAGGCCAGAAGCATCTAAGAAAATATTTGAATATTTCATTGGATTTTGGTGTTTTGACAACTCAGCATCAGCAGGTCTTGTTTCATAAACAGCAATTATATAGACTAGTTGCAATATGCTTCCAATGTAAACAAGTTTTTTTTTCCTATCTTTTCCAAAGAAAATATTTAGGTAATTGATACCTTGTGTTTTCTCTTACTTCATTTGAATTCATTCTGATAAAATTATATGCAATTATGCACTCTTTTTGTCTGCAGCAAAAAGATGGAGCATTTTCAGCAGCTATGGGCTTGAAGACTAAGGGAATTTTTAACAATTGTTATTTTTTGTATACCAAAAAATCTTCAATATATAGTTGAATAATTTAACACTACAAAACAATCCAAGTCAAATTTTGAAGTAATATGTTGATATTTTTTAATTGTTAGAACTTATCATAGTTTATTGAATTTCTGGGGGTTTTTAAAAAAAAATTTTTAAAGTATTCTTTTTTTTTTTTTTCACAAAAAATGAAAAAATGCTTTTGTCTGTGTTCCTATTGTTATTTTAATTTTTTTCTTATACAGCCTTGCATAAGGCTTCAATGCTCTATTAATGTCAGGCACATTGTTGATTTTGTATCATAACGGTAGAAATAGTTAAAACAAGTCCATAATTCAAATGCTTTTTGTTTTGCTTTTTAAAAATCACCCTCTCTCCTCCAGTAGACATCATTGTTTTAATCTTTTAGTGGGATGTAAAGGGTATCTATCATAAAATCAAAAGCCAGTCACAGCTGGATTCAAATTCTCACAAATGGCACCACCATTTTACATTTGTATTATGGTTGCACCCAGTTGTTTGGTAGCCCTAGTAATCTCTGTTTAAGCAATCAGGTGAAATTTATATCCCTTTTGTACTTGATATCCAGTATTTTTCTCTCATTTAAAATTCTGCTATGGAATATGTCATAAAACATTTTGTTTATGGTGATGTTTTGTCTCTCTGTATAAGGCTGGTTAGTGACAACAGAACACTCTTGCATTATGAATTCTGTCAATACTGGACTTGTTTATTTGGGAAGAATATTGAGGCCAGTGTTTTGTATCTTTTGACAGGATTATTTATGGATCGGCACTCCTGTCTAGGATCAGAGTAGTATCTGTGCACTCATTGAAAAGTGTTACACACAAACTATATATATATATAGATACACATTGCATTTTATATAATATAATATAAAATAATTTTTACTTCAACAATCCTAAATTTTTATTTTTTACACAATCAAACCGGACTAATTATTCACTAGCTGTGCTGGTTTTCCTTTAATTTAGGCATTTTCAAGCACCCTTCTCCTTTTTAAACCTTTTAAAATATCTATGCTACTTAATGAAGGGTGTCTGTAATACTATAATTTTTATTTATTTTATTGTGATATCTATAAATCCATTTTTTTAATTATTTCATTTAAAATATCCTATAAAGGCTTTTTGAACTTATTCAGAATCACTTAAAATGATTTAATTTTCTTGCTGAAAAATTATTCAGACTCTCACTAACCTGGCACTGTACATGCCCTACTGCCCAATGATGTACGACTGAGCTATTTACCTATTTTATTACCTTTTTTTTTCTTTTTTTTGTTTGATTGGCTGAAGGAAGAGCAACTAATGTGATACCATTTTACTCTAATTCAGTACAGTTTTTTGATTTATTAAATCCAGCCTTTAGTTCTATAGACCTGCAGGAAATATTAGGGACTGTTTTATTGCTACCATTCTTGCATAGTATATTAAATAATTTTTCAAAATGAATTTACCAAATTACTAATGCACAATATTTCACTTGTTGTACACCATAAGCCACTTGTGAAGAAATGGTAGGCTATTTAGATCAGCCTGATTTAAAATTATTTACCATGTAATAAAATTGCTCATGTAAAATAAAGGAATTAAAAAAAAAAAAATGCAACCACCGCCATTTCACTTCCCCACAACAACACCTCATTACAAGTGAAAGATTAAATAAGAAAAAAAACATAATATCCCCAGGAAATAAATTGAAGGGAGTCATTTAATTATTCATTTATTTGTTGTTTTTTTTTTTACAAAGAATGAAGAAGAAAAAAACACCCCAAAAAACGACTCAACATTTCTGCTTAATTCAAGCCCTGGGGTGCTTCTCACTTTCAATGGTTTCTGACTGATTTCACTTCATCACAAACGTCATTTACTATGACTTAAGAATCCAATGTAAATGAACACCGAAAGAAGTTAGTAGAAATAGCAGTCAGTTAAATTGACAAAGTGGTGGTAGTCAGTTGAACATACATATACCACATACAATGAAAAGAAAAGGTTTAATATTAACTATATAGTGATTTAATTTAATGTCTTCATATATGAATGAGTGAACAGTTGTAACAAAAGTGTTCATAAAATGTGCATTTTGAAATCACGAAGCATTACTTGTGAATTTGATTTTCATGGATTGCTCTGCCATTGTAACTATGTCTTCAAAGTTGTCTTAGTATAATAATGAATTGTAAGATTGTTTCTTCTTCATACTTGGATATAATTTGAAAAATTAAGCATAATCTGGTTTCTAATATATGTTTAATTTATTCAGAATTCCTATCTCATAAATATTTGATAAGTTTTGTAGTATTTTTGTATAAATGATTACTAGATTAAAATTTAAAGTTTATAACACTTGATAGTAAAAAAAAAAATTAATCAGTAATGATAATAAACATAGAAATTCTTTTCCCTCCAGTTATGCCAGGTGACCTTGCTTTTTCATTATATGATTATTAAAAATAATGTGAGGTAGCAAAGTCTTTCCGTGTTTTCTTATCAAGTCCTAACAAAATGAACAGTTTCTATAATGAATCAGTTATCTTTTACAAAGTCATTGCAATGGAAAATTTGGGGAGCCCTTTGCCTGACATTTACTAAATACCTGTGCTCATATTTTTGCATATTGGTATCTATCCTCCCTAATGATATTAAGATTATCAAATATAGGAATTTACTTGGAAGAATTGGAAAGTATTGCGTATATTTTATATTTTTCTATGTTAGCAGCTTTTATAAAAAAAGAAAGCTTATAATTACTAGTATTTTTATATAGATTCTCATTCCAGAAATGTACAAGCTCAGTGTTGCTTAACTCTACCTGATATTGTATTTCTCATTCTATCTCTATCTTATGAAGTAAATTCCATAACCACCTGATGCTTTTTGGTCATCTGAAGAATATTCCTTTAAGCGTTTGTATGCAACAAATATTTTTTTGGTTGTTTTTTGTTTTTTGTTTTTGTTTTTTTTACCAGACTTATTACGGGCCTTTTTTTAAAAAAAAAAAAATCTTTTTAATTTTTTTTTTTTTAAGCTTTCAATAAAATAAGTCAGGAAGATTTTAGTAAAATAGAAAATCAATTACAGCAGTCACTATCCAAACTATTTTGTAATAGAAAAACTTGATATTGCTGATAAGTATGCAACTTTTATTGCCTGATCATATCATTCATTTGAGAACTGGGTAGACAAACTAGTCCAATTAAAGAAAGACTATTATTATTAAATTTCATCTTTTTATTTTTTTATTTGTTTTTTATGACTTCAAAAAGATAATCAGTACTGTCAAAAATATATTTCATCTAAAAGATAAGGCACTGGGAAAGCAATGTGTTCAAGAAATATCTTAAATTCTACATAACATGTATAAACTGGTTGTGCATCAAGATGGCTAGTGTGAAATTTGAAAAATATTTTTGTTTGTTGCAGAGAATAGCCACCTGAAACTTTTTTTTTTTTTTCATTCTGCCTACTTGAGAACATTTGAAATTTTAGCATCATCCTGTATTAAATGAAATTATATTTTAAAAAATCTGTTTTCTTTTCTTTTTTTTTCTCTGGGGGTTTAAAATTTGGAGATCCCAGTGTGAAAACATAATGAGTCCTGTAAAGGGAAATTTTCCAGAAGATTAATTTTAGGTGTCATTCTTTGGGAAGATAGTTCTAAAAACAAAAACCCCAAAATGTCCATTTTCAACATCGGATTTTTAAGAAAATGCTTTAGATAACATTTGAAAAGATCTGGGTTGAAATTTATCTTGTTTCATTGGAATCTTTTCTAAATCAAGAGTGACTTTTAGGCCTACATTGTTATAAAGTTTAAATTTTGATTGAAACTAACTTTACATGTCTGCTACAGTTGAACTCCTAACAAGGATAACATTGGCTTGGATTGTTTTAATTTATTGAATTTTGTTTTTTTTTTTCTAAAAAAAAATCCTTTAAAGATGCTCATTTTTAACCTACGTTTTTACTGTTGTAAATATCTCTAAAAACATGCAGTCCTTTGAATTGAACGAATATATTTTGTATGTGTGTGTGCGTGCGTGTATTTCTTTCTCTTTTATTGTCAATGGCTATTTTATAGTAATTTAGTTGATGTTTATGGCTGATTCTGCATTTGTACATTGTATAAATGATAAATCATTTTGGAAGAACAAAATTTGATTGATTAGAAAAAAAATAACAATGTGATATTTTTTGTTAAACCCTTTGGCTCCATATGCATTTTTTAAAAACTTGGGATGGGGATGGGCCTTGTTGGTGAGTACAAGAAATTTTACAAATCAGCAAAAGGGATTGAAGTTTTTTTGTTTTTATTTCTTAGTACCTAGTAGAGAATACAAATTGGAGGAAAAAGATGACGAATATGATTATGAGAAGTGTACTATTCTCTGTGAGATGCAAGAATGCCAGAACATCGAAAAATTCTGTAAAGAGTGGTGCCAAAGAGTTTAACAATAACACACCAATTTAACTATAAAACAGGTTTCAAGTTTGATTTAATATTATCATCATCATCATCCTTACTATAACAATGCAATGTTGATTATATTTAACTATACCTCTTGTTTTTCTTTGTTTTGAAAACCTTTCTTTATACAATTTATAAACAAAGAAAAAAAAAACTTTTTATATGATTTCTACAAAGGTGATATCTTTGATCTCCTTGTTTGTTTACCTCATATATATAATTTCTACAAGTGTTGAAAAAGTTGCATATCTCAATGAAGAGCCCAGTGCAAAAAGTTCTTAAGTCACATAATTTTTAAATGTGAAATTTGGAATAAAATGCTTTAAATAATTCTAACCCAAAATGAAAGATGTGATTTGTTCATCCTTACAAACATCTAAAAGGATGTGGCATTTGTCAACCCCTTTTTAGACTTGAAGGTCACGTAACAAAGTAGAAAGCTCAGGCAAAAGAGGATATCCGCTAAGTATTCAAATATGTCTAGTGATATCTTCTGAGCATTTAGAAATAGGTTTGTAAAAGGTCAGCTTGATTGTTTCATTTTATAAACATTCACGCATGCATTTAAATATACATACAAAACCAGAGAAAAATGAAGATGGGACTGAAATGCACTCAGCACATGTTGGTGATGGTCAGTCTAATACCGCTTAACAGTTTCTCTGTGTTGACTTGTGAATCACAATCCATTAAGTTCAGTATATTGGGTATAGTTGAACATTTTGTATTCACCTGTTTTCTTGAATCAGATGACAATTTGAAAAATAAATGATTTAAAAATTTGTTTTAATAAACTTGCTATCTTGGTTCCAAAGTGACTTTGGTAAATTTTGCTCTGAGCACTTCAGTTTCTGACTGTCATACTTTTTATGGCATGGTTTGTTTTGTTTTGAAAGATAATGTTTGCTGATTCCCTCTCCATTTTGTATTCTCTACTTTCAATTGACACCATTAAAAGACACTGACTCCTGCTTTTTCTCTTTTGGATCCGTTTTCTTATTTTACCTCCTTTTGCATAAATGCAGTTTTGAGAATAGAAGATGGTATTTTAATTTCCAAAACTGTATCCTGCAGCAAGTTATAAGTGTATAACATACACCAGATAAAATTGTCAGTATTGCCTGGACAGTAAGGTAGTTATGGGAGAGTGGTTTGCTCAAGTACTCATCCACTCACTTCTCCATCAACCATTGCTTGTAATGGGTAGTTTTTTTTGTTGTTTTTAATCTTTCTTTCTAGAGACCCCATGTCTACATTCAGAAAATCCCCAAATAAAACTAACAAACTGATATTACCTTTTGGATGGCCTTCGTAGCCTAATCGCTGAAGTGCTACCATAGAAAGGCAGGCTCCCAAAGATAAGGGATGTGAGTTCAAATCCCATCATAGGCTTATTCTTTATTTCTGATCTACGCTGCTTGCTAATGCATAGTGATGATGATCTGAGAGTTGTGATAAAAAGCAACAGAAATATAGATGAAAGAAATACTAGTCAAAAATTAATAATTCACAATGCTTCATCTAAGAAATTCAAATGCTATAACATTATCTTATTCCTTAACTTACGTTTATTTTCACAAGTTTCTAAGAAGCAACTGAAGATAATTCTTTTTTTTAAAGTAATTTTAACACTATTGATTTAAAAAAAGATTTTGTTATATATTGGAAATTATTCAGTCAGATGAGCTGAAAAAGCTGATATTGATTAGTATCAAACACCCATTTCTTGAATTACCCCAGCTTTTGAGGCAAGAATAGATTTTTATCTAAATATTCGTGACAAATGGAAAAGGAGTCATGTTTGTAATATATTCATCAACGAGAAAGAATATGTTGTTGCCACTACATGACCCATAGAGATGTAAATGTAAATCTTCTACAATGTGATAGGTCATATGCAAATGAAGTATATTTTTGAAAATGAGTTGCTTTAGGAATTGACTTGATTAATCCACTAAGGTTGTATTGGAGTTGACAGGGTTGAAACATTTTATTTTCCAAAACTGTATCCTTGGGTTCCTGCAGCAAGTTATAAAATTTTACATATACCATACAAAATTGGTTGACTGGTCCTTGTCAAAGTTGACAATCGGTCTCACAACTCTTTACTGTTAATATTGCTTGGGCAGTAAGGTAGTTATGGGAGAGTGGTTTGCTCAAATACATCCACTCTCTACTCTATCAACTATTGCTGCATGCCAGCAATGATACTTTCTGTCAGGATATTGGTCATAGGTGAAGGGTATTCATACCTTTCTGAAAGGCATTAGTTTTTAGTGAATGCAAGCAGTCTCAGCTAAAATTCAAACTGTTTTCTGTGCTGGTAACCATTAGGCTACCTCACATACCTCCACACAATTGGTACTAACACAAGATCTATACAATACATGAAAACTGACATAAAAATATAAAGATATTTTATTCAGTATTACATTTTTTTAAAAATTAGTTTTGACTAGTTTCTTCATGTTTTTTCACCAGTCTATTCTTTAGTTGTTAAATTAAATTGTGGGAAATTCTAATAAAAACATAACTATAATTCCTGCAATTTATTTTAATAGTCAAAGAGTAAATAAGTTAAAATGTTGTGATAAAAAAGATAAAGATATTAGTCAAAACTAATAAAAATTCTTCATCTTAGACTCTCCAAGCAACAAATTTTACTTAGGTTGAATGTGAATATTTTTGTAAGTGTCAGTTGGCCAGAATTTTCATTTGTCATCAAATTTAAAGCACTTTTCATTTTAAGATCAAAACATCATATGGTGAGTTCATTTGCTTATAAGTAATTGAGGGGGGTGGAAATAGCAAGCATTGAACTCAATTCTCTGTAAATCTCTACTTATATTTGGCATGAAACATGGAATACTAGTAAAATTATTTACTAAATATTAAATTCACTTAAAGCACAGCATAGAAATATCAATGAAAATATTATTTTGATGTGATTAAAAAAAGATTCCTTATAATAAAATTTTTTAAAAATTAATTGATTATGGTCTCATTCCTATCTCAGTTTTGCTGTCACCAAAACTGTCAAAATAGACCAACTTGAAAACAAAAGAAACCTGTCTGGCTATGTATGTATCACATGTACAGGCCACACCAATGGAGCTAGAGGGCTGAACATTTTTTTATTTTTTTAAAGAATCCCCTATATGTTGTGTTTTTTTTTTGGGGGGGGGGGTCAAATTGCAATGTGTAGCATAGCCATGTGTGCATATGTGCAGGCTCGAATGAAAAGGGAAGCTGAATGCAGAATGCATTCTCGCTAGGAAAATTCTGGGGGGTCAAGTGTTCTGACCTCTTCCGTCCCCAGGCTGTATCGTCGTTTGGGAAAGACGGAATCAAACAAACACACATATATACCCCTATAGTTACATCTTATGGAGTTAGATAAAAAAATAAACAAAAAAATTCTACAGCTGTTAGTAAACAACACAGATTGAAAGTAAACAATAAGTCTCCAGCAAGACTAACTCACATTCCTTTTCCCCGGGAAGCCTAACATGACAACTGCCTTACCGATTAAACCATGGCGCCTTCTGGCTGGCAGTCTCAGATCTAACCATATAGCTGTTTTTTATTTTCCCCCAACCACTTGATATTTCACCATTTTTATTTACATACATGAGTAGTAGTAATATTATTTTGAGTATCAGTCTCATTGGAGGCTTATTAATTTTTGATCCATGTTTCTTACTAACATCCGTAGAATAGTGAATAAAAGCAACTGAAATTAAAAGGAAAGAAATGCTTGTTGAAAAATAAATAATAATTGACAATGCTTCATCTAAGAAATTCAAAAGAATAAAAAGAAATAGCTAAAAGCGGACTGAGGATACGGCTGCTACTACTACTAATTATGTCAGTTTATTCAGGCATGTAGCTTATATTGTCATGTTAGTGAAGATTAAATGCAAAAGATGAGGAACAATTCAATGGGATCATTTGCCAGTCTTCTTTTCATAGCACACAGCTTATAGCTTTTTGAGAAATTCACTCATCATTTGAACAAGACACCTTTTTCTTTATTATTTAAAACTGGAAAGGCAAGGGTATTTTATATTGAATTGTCAGAATGATTGACAATTCTTAACATTATTTCTGGTTCTCTTTTTGCAATTTTTCTAGAATCAATAGACTAAATCTGTTACAATTCTGATTATCATAATACATGATTATGTATAGTGTGTGTATGCATTCTGTAAGGTAGGGCCCTACACAATCAATATCATTACTTAGTATGAATAGTGTTACAGTGGGAAAATGGTATTATGGATAGGAGGCTGGTTACTGAAGGCTCAAAGTGTACAGCAAACAGTGTTGCTGATTCAGTGTTTTTCGTGCACGTTTCTTGTTTTGGCAGTGCAAAAAAGTACCAAATTAGCTCTTGTTGAGGCTGTTTTTGACAATTTTTAGTGTCTTTTTGGTGGTCTTTGGCCATTTTTGACTATTTAAAAAAAAGTTTAATGCTTTTTGGCAGTCAAAAGTGCAAAAATATTTTTTGAGTTGGCAACACTGACAGCAAGGAGGTCATGTTGAGTTGCAGTGATAGTATTGAAATTATACATCTACAGGTTTAGCTTCAAGCGAAGAGAGAAGGACCCTAGACTGAGAGATCTGCAGTTCCATTCTGATGGCTCTATGTTTAGATTGGTTTTGGCAAACTCAATAAAGAAGGTGGGGGTAGAATATTTACCATGGTAATTAGGCTAATACTTCTAAAATCCATAATACCTCCCTCATTGATATAGCCAGTTGTTTTGTATTGTCCAATATCTTATTGGACTCCTATTGGAGAACATTGCATATGTAATGAAGTTCATCCTTATTGGATTCCCAACTATTGTGGACTCATGTCAGAAGTTTAACTGAGTAAATATCTATTAGATATTGAACAGCATTTTTAACTTGTTTTTTTTAGAATCAATATATTAAACTGTATCAAGTTTGTTTGAACTGTGATTACTAAACTTTCATTTGCTGAAGATTATTTGTTCATAAGTTTTCATCGTTCGCTTTCATTAGTAAATATTGATTCTCTTTATAAAAACAGCCATGAAATCTTTACTTTATCACTACACAGTATTAATTTTTAATATTGAACCCTTTTTAAAAAATCTTTTATTGGCAATACATTTGCTGTGCTGTGGAGGTGTGGAATTGTCCTCACAGTTAACAGCACGGAAAATAGAATCGGTGAATTGACTTCAATCCCAATTCCGGCTGGGGCAGTTTGTGTTCACTTTGCACTAATTCCCTTGGGAAAGGCATGAATTCACCTCTCCCAATAGGTCAGGGATTACTCTCTGTTGCTGGTACCATGTAACTCAGTATAACCTGTTGCATGTTACTTGGTGGGGAGATAGGTACTGCCAAGTAACCCCCATTTAGTGTTGCTGTGTTTCGTACGAGATTCAGCGCGTTTCTTGTTTTGCCAGTGCAAAACACGCTAAATTAGCGAAAAACATTTTGCCCAGTTTGGGACATTTTTCTCATTATTTTTTTACCATTTTTAGTAGCTTTTTGGTGGTTTCTGGCCATTTTAAAAAACAATTTAGTGCCTTTTGGCAGTCAAACTAGCACAAAAATATCTTTTGAGTTGGCAACACTTCCACCATTGCCTTGACTAATAGCATGAAAAGCCCAGCATAGTAACACAACGATCTACTAGGCCATTTTGTTTGTTATGTAGTCTGTCAATATTTGGGAAATGTCAAATTAGACTTCTTTGTTGTTGATGTGATAGTGATGATAATTGTCCTCCTATTCTCTGAATTTACAAGTTGAAGAAGAGTTAAAGCCTACAGACAGGAGGACTCCTTATTGCCCATGAAGTCTCACTGTTGCTTGGTAATATATTCTTTTTCAATAATATTGGCCAAATGGAAATTCATAAAAAAAAAGACCCCACGCATCACTGATCAAAACAAATAAAATGTACGTTCCGAATACTGAGAATCTAAAATTGATGTATATTACCAGGGACCGATTCCTGCCGAATAATATGCGTGTTTTGATATAATTTCATCGCCAAACAACCCTCGTCTTCAAAGGGGGGAAAAGAAGTGGTATTAAAACCAAAAAATGTTGTGTTCACTGATTGAGATATTGATTCAACTCAGCTGACTTGTTTCTTCTCCTTTATTAAACATACACTTCCATATTCACCCACAAGTGCGCCTTCATATACGAAGCTTCATTTTAATATCCATTACGTATGTACGATTATTGTATGTATGTAGAAAGGCGAAAGTGGGGGGCTGGGGCTATTGCAAATGAAGGTCAGGTTGCTACGGGAACCGGCAGGTTGGGTTACTCCTCCCCCTGCTGCTTCCCTGTTTAGGTCTGAATAGTCTCTCTGGTGCCCACTCTGTCTTGTGCCTGTCTGCCTAACCTCGACTTGCCTTCCTCTCTCGCTCTTCCAAGTCGCTAAGCCAGTAGTGGAATAACTTGGCTGTATGATAACAACCACCACCCACAAGACTCTCTTTCTTTCTTGTTTCTGACTACTTGCCAAGCTTTCTTTCTCCTTCTTGTGTATGTGTGTGCGCCAGTTTTGTCGAAGATATCAATTTCTGGTGTGTGGTGGTTGTGGTATTGGACAGTATTGACCCTGCGTGCGTACATATTGTTATTAATAATATTAATTCATAAACGTTTTAAAACGAACACCATAATCATAGCTAGTAGTATGATAAAGAAATCTTGGTGTGTAGGGAGTTTCTGTAGTCAGTTCTTGATATCTGGATGGGGATGACTGGTTGTTGGTAACAACAACGGATTAACACCCATTGCTCCCCTTTCCGCCCGTCCTCACATTTTGCTGTAAATAGGCGAAAGAAAAAGAAAGGTTGATATGGAGTCTCGAGAAGCAACCAGAGCTATCAAGAATTATAATGAAAATATCTGGAGTGTTGTGAATCCTCAAGTAGAATAACCAGGTTGACCATTGAGCACAGTTAGTAGTAGCTTTAACCAGCACAAATACCTACAGAACTAGTGCTATAATCAGAAGATTATACAACTTTAAACTGTTGGTAATTTCTTCTTTAGATTTCCTCCCGATTTTTAATGTTTTAATTGGTTTTTTGTTTTGCTTAACAATAACATTTTATCTTTACGTATTTTAATTTTTGAAATATCTAAACATTAAACAAAATTGTAAAACTGAGGTCCGGGATTTTTTATTTTTTTAAGCTCTTTCACTTTGTACTCAACATTTAGGAATATGCTTAAAACTGACTTATTTTTTGTATTCTCTACACGAAAACAGGAATTTAAATATTTAGTTTGTTCTGAAGAAACAAACAATGGATGCATCATGGCATTATGATGATGTATATTTAAGAGGTTTGGAAATTGATTAATAAACCTTTGAATACAAAATATATTGGGAGTTACAATTTTAATTAATAATCACTGATTTTCTGTAAGCCCCATTTATTTTTATTTTTCAGTTAGTAAAATTGTTTTTCTCTTAACCTAGTTCATTAACTAAAATATACAATTAACAAAAAATAGAGATTTATTTGGAAATGCATGTGCTTTAAGTATTTTTTTTTTTTTTTTTTTTTCATTTATTTAAATTTCCTGCATTTATTCAAATTATAAGTGGTTTTGTCTTTGGATTAATATTAAATATAGGTAATAAATTATAATACTACTTAGCTTAACACTCAATGAGAATCGAACTTGTTATCCTATTGAATTGATGTGAGAGATGAGCTTGCTAGCCACTACACCATGATAAGCGTATTTACTAAGCTTAGCTGGACACTCGGTGAGGATCGAACCCACTACAGCAGTAATGGTTTGCTAGACCAGCTTAAATTATAATTTCATGTTTTTAATAACACAAGATTGAACCAATTCTAATTTTGTTTGTCTACACTGTTGTTATTTGTTCCATAGTTGTTAAATAATCCCTCAAAGACAAAATGGAGAGCCTCAGAATTAGGCCTGAGAGATCCATAAGTAAAAATGAGCACACACTCCGAAAAACCATGTCTAGCATCAAGAGAATCAGGATGTTTTTTGATGATGTGGGCGAGATGAGACCTCTTGAAAAAATTCCTCCAGTGTCTCTAGATAAGCTACTTGGACTATTTTTTCGAACAGCGAAGAAATTTGACGGAACAGATTTTGAACCGCAGACTCTGAAATCATTCCAACACTCCGTGGAGCGATATTTGCGTGATAGGCACTATAGACACAATATTCTGCTTGACTCGGTCTTCAGTGGATGCAGGTCAGCTCTTTTAGAAAGAAAGAAAGAACTGAGAAAACTGGGTAAAGGTAACAAACCGAATGCTGCTCCTAAACTAAGTGCCCAAGAAGAGGAGACCTTGTGGTCCTGTGGCACCCTGGGCAATGTCAATGACCCTGCTTCGTTGCAGAGGACAGTGTGGTTTTTTAATTGGAAATTCTTTGGCATCAAATGCAATCAGGAAGCATATCAACTCTGCTGGGGTGATATTCAGCTACTACAGGAGGATCAGCCACGTGAGTGTTTGGTATTCAATGAGAGAGTCTGCAAGAAAATATCTTCAGCAAGAAATGCTGGGAAAACTCAGAAAACAATGCCCAGAATGTGGCCGAATCATGAGCATCAGCAACGTTGCCCCATCTATTACTACAAGGTGTTTGCTCGACACCGTCCAAAAAGTACTTGCCTGCCAACCTCCCCATTTTACTTGTCCATCAAGCAAAATCGTCTTCCTGAAGACAAGCAGTTCTATAAAAACTGTAATCTGGGAATCCATAGCTTGGAACGTATGCTCAAGACAGCAACCCAGGAAGCCAGCATTATAAGAGGTGATGTTAGCTACAGTCAGACCCAAAACCTTGCTCGGAACAGTGACAAAACAAAGGTGTCAGATGCTTGTAGTATTGTGGTAAGTTAATTCTTTTTGTGTTTACTATTTTACTTTTGATAAAATTTAGACAATTTCTGGTGTCCAAATGACATAACACCACTGAAGCTTAAAAATACTGTCTTAACAGCAAAGATATTTTTTCTACTATAACTTACTGTACAATTATCATTTTGGGAACAGTATATCAATACACTGAATTAAAAAGGGACTTAAATTTAACAAATTTCATTGACATTTTCTTGCCTGCTTTGAACAATTTGCATGTTAAATTTCTCAGTAATTATGAACACTGTATCCAAAGTTAGTTGGGTTTCTTTTTTTCTTAATGTTTAATTGAAAATATTGCATACATTCATTGAAAATGTTGTGGTGTGGGGTAGTGTAAAGGTTATCAGTATGGAAAACGTAATCAGCAAACAGAGTTCAAATTCCAGCTGAATCTGTTTGTACTAATGCTTGAGAAAGGCATGAATCCACCTCTCCCTGCATTCTGTCCCATCACCATATATCTTGGCAAAGTGTCTTGCCACTAGACTACAACAATGATTGAAACAAGTAGACGAGCGAGCACTTGGGCAAGCTACTCTTTTATGACTACCCTACTTTCCCAGGCAGAAGCAACAAAAAGCTGTTACATAGTCAGCCTTGGTAGGGACCAATCACTCTGATATTTATTTAGTCTGGTACAAGGCCGTCAATCATAAGGCTTCCAGTAATTTTAACTTGCCAACCCTAGCTCTAATGTAGGTGTCCTGTTTTTATTGTTAATCTATTCACTGTTTTTAGCTCAGATATTCTCTACGTTTGACTCTCTTATTTAGTTTCGGGTGTGGGGCCTCACTTTAAACCAGTGGTTTCCAACCTTTTCGAGCCGTTCCCCACCTTTTTCAGTAAGATTACTAGTATTCCTCCCCCCACTTCCCTTTTTAAGTAAAGAATAATTTAAAATAATAACTTTATTTTGAGTATAATCAGACAGCTTCATAATAAGAATTAGTTTAATTTTA